>JAEOAE010004368.1:0-42104 GCA_036365155.1 Meriones psammophilus | reverse complement strand
TGCCTTTATGTTCTTTCTTTGGAAACTTGTTCTGTTAGGAACAAGTTAGGGTTAAGGTTAGGTTAGGATTAGGTTAGGGGTTTAAGGTTAGGTTAGGGTTAGAGTTAGGGGCTTAGGTTAGGATTAGGTTATATCACATTTCAGGTTTCCTGTTATTATAATTGAACAGGCGACACCTAATGTGAATTAGTTTACAAAGTTGTGCTTTGTGTTTCTGTTCTTTTGTTGTAAACTTGTTCCTCTTAGGAACAAGTTAGGTTTAGGATTAGGGTTATGGTTAGGATAGGTTAGGGTTAGCGGTAGGGCAGGGTTAGGTTTAGGGATAGTGTTAGGTTTAGGAGCTTAGGTTAGGTGAGGTTATATCACTTTTCAGTTTTCCTGTTATAATAATTGAACAGGCGACACATATGTGAATTAGGTTGCAAAGTTGTGCTTTGTGCTTTCTCTTCTTTCAATGAAAACTTGTTTCTTTGCCGCTCATTTTGATTTATCGCTTTTCACTTTCCCTGTATTCCTAATTGAGTGAGCGACACACATGTGATTTAGTTTACAAAGTAGTGCTTTGCATTTCTGTTCTTCTGTTGGAAACTCGTTTCTGTGCTGTACAGTGTGCTATATCACTTTTCAATTTTCCTGTTATAGTAATTGAACAGGCGACAGGAATGTGAATTAGTTTACAAAGTTGTGCTTTGTGTTTCTCTTCTTCGATGGAAACTTGTTTTAGTGCCGTAAAGTGTGAGATAACACTCTTCAGTTTTCCTGTATGCCTAATTGAGCAAGCGACACACATGTGATTCCATTTAAAAGTAGTGCTTTGCTTTTCTGTTTTTTCTTTCGCACTTGTTCCTGTGCTGTACAGTGCGTTATATCACTTTTAAGTTTTCCTGTATTCCTAATTGAGCAGTGACACACATTTGATTTAGTTTACAAATAGTGCTTTTATGCTTTCTGTTCTTTCAATGAAAACTTGTTTCTTTGCAGTACATTTCGATTTATCTCTTTTCAGTTTCCTTGTATTCCTAATTGAGTGAGCGACACATATGTGATTTAGTTTACAAAGTAGAGCTTATGCTTGTTGTTCTTTTTTGGAAACTTGCTTCTGTGCTTTACAGTGTGATATATCACTTTTCAGTTCATGAAGTTTTGCTTTGTGTTTCTCTTCTCTTCGATAGAAACTTGTTTCTGTGCCTTACAGTCTGAGATAACACTTTTCAGTTTCCTGTATTCCTAATTGAGCGAGCGACACACATGTGATTCCGCTTAAAAGTAGTGCTTTGCTTTTCTGTTCTTTCTTTCAAAACTTGTTCCTGTGCTGTACAGTGCCTTATATCTCTTTTCAGTTTTCCTGTATTCCTAATTGAGCAAGTGGCACACATGTGATTTAGTTTACAAAGTTGTACTTTGCGCTTATGTTCTTTTGTTGGAAACTGGTTCCTGTTAGGAACAAGTTATGGTTAGAATTAGGTTTAGGGTTAGAGGTTAGGTTAGGATTAGGCTGGGTTAGGGTGAGGTTAGGGTTTTCAGGTTAGAACAGGCTTGGGTTTATGGTGAGTGTTATATCACTTTTCAGTTTTCCTGTTATAATAATTGAACGGGCGACACGTATGTGAATTAGTTTACAAAGTTGTGCTTTTCCATTCTGTTTTTTCGATGAAAGCAGGTTCATGTGCTATACAGTTTGATATATCACTTTTCAGTTTTCCTGTTATAATAATGGAACGGGCGACACATATGTGAATTAGTTTACAATGTTGTGCTTTGTGTTTCTGTTCTTTCAATGGAAACTTGTTTCTGTGCCATACAGTGCGAGATAAAACTTTTAACTTTCCTGTATTCCTAATTGAGCGAGCGACACACATGTGATTCTGTTTAAATTAGTGCTTTGCTTTTCTGTTCTTTTGTTAGAAACTTGTTCTTGTGCTGTACAGTGCAATATATATCACTTTTAATTTTTCCTGTATTCCTAATTGAGCGAGTGGCACACATGTGATATTGTTTACAGAGTAGTGCTTTGGGTTTCTGTTCTTTCCTTGGAAACATGTTCCTGTTAGGAAACAAGTTAGGTTAGGTTAGGGTTAGGTTGGGGTTAGGGCTTAGGTTTAGGATTAGGGTTATATCACTTTTCAGTTTTCCTGTTGTTATAATGTAACAGGCGACAGGAATGTGATTTAGTTTACAAAATTGTGCTTTATGCTTTCTGTTCTTTCTCGATGAAAACTTGTTTCTCTGCCCTACATTTCGATTTATCGCTTTTCAGTTTCCTGTATTCCTAATTGTGTGAGCGATACACATGTGATTTAGTTTACAAAGTAGTGCTTTATGCTTCTGTTCTTCTGTTGGAAACTTGTTTCTGTGCTGTATAGTGTGATATATCACTTTTCAGTTTTCTTGTTATAATAATTGAACGGGCAACATGTATGTGAATTAGTTTACAACGTTGTGCATTTTGTTTCTGTTCTTTCAATGGAAGCAGGTTCCTGTGCTATACAGTTCGATATATCACTTGTCAGTTTTCCGCTTTAATAATGGAACGGGCGACACATATGTGAATTAGTAGACAAAGTTGTGCTTTGCGCTTCTGTTCTTTCTTTGGAAACTTGTTCCTGTTAGGAACAATTTAGGTTAGGATTAGGGATAGGGTTAGGGTTAGGGTTAGGGTTAGGGTTAGGGGCTTAGGGTTACGGTGAGGGTTATATCACTTTTCAGTTTTCATGTTATAATAATTGAACAGGCAACACGAATGTGAATTAGTTTACAAAGTTTTGCTGTGTGTTTCTGTTCTTTTTCGATTAAAACTTGTTCCTGTTAGGAACAAGTTAGGGTTAGGTTAAGGTTAGCGTTAGGGTTCGGGTTAGGGTTAGGGGTTAGGGTTAGGGTTAGGGTTAGGGTTATATTTAGAGTTAGGGGCTTAGGTTTAGGATTAGCGTTATATCACTTTTCAGTTTTCCTGTTTTAATAATTGTACAGGCGACATGAATGTGAATTAGTTTACAAAGTTGTGCTTTTTATGCTTTCTGTTCTTTCGATGAAAAAATTGTTCCTTTGCCATACATTTCGATTTATCGCTTTTCAGTTTCCCTGTATTCCTAATTGAGTGAGCGATACACATGTGATTTAGTTTACAAAGTAGTGCTTTTGATTCTGTTTTTCTGTTGGAAACTTGTTTCAGTCCTGTACAGTGTGATAAATCACTTTTCAGTTTTCCTGTTATAATAATTGAATGGGCTACACATATGTGAATTAATTTATAAAGTTGTGCTTTGCCTTTCTGCTCTTTCGTTGGAAAGGGTTAGGTTAGGGTTATTGTTAGGGTTACAGTGAGGGTTAGGGTTAGAGTTAGCGTTAGGGGTAGGGTTAGGGGCTTAGGGTTAGGATTATGGTTATATCACTTTTCAATTTGCATGTTATAATAAATGAACAGGCGATACAAATGTGAATTAGTTTACAAAGTTGTGCTTTGCCTTTCTGTTCTTTCGATGAAAACTTGTTTCTTTGCCATACATTTCGAATTATCGCTTTTCAGTTTCCCTGTATTCCTAATTGAGTGAGTGACACACATGTGATTCCGTTTAAAAGTAGTGCTTTGCTTTCCTGTTCTTTTGTTGGACAATTGTTCCTGTTAGGAACAAGTTAGGGTGAGGTTTTGGGTTAGGGTTAGGTTTAGGGTTAGGGTTAGGCGCTTAGGGTTAGCGTTAGGTTAGGGTTAGGGTTAGGGTTAGGGTTTGGGTTAGGTTTAGGGCCTTAGGGTTAGGGTTATATCACTTTTCAGTTTTCCTGTTATAATAATTGAACAGGCAACACGAATGTGAATTAGTTTACAAAGTTGCGCTTTGCTTTCCTCTTCTTTCAATGGAAACTTGTTTCTGTGCCTTACAGTGCGAGATAACACTTTTCAGTTTCCTGTATTCCTAATTGAGCGAGCGACACACATGTGATTCCGTTTAAAATTAGTGCTTTGCTTTTTTGTTCTTTCGTTCAAAACTTGTTCCTGTGCTGTACAGTGCGCTATATCTCTTTTCAGTTTTCCTGTATTCCTTTTTGAGCGAGTGGCACACATGTGATTTAGTTTACAAAGTAGTGATTTGCATTTCTGTTCTTTCGTTGGAAACTTGTTCCTGTTAGGAACAATTTAGGGTTAGGATTAGGGTTAGCGTTAGGGTTAGGGTGAGGTTTAGGGTTTGGGTACGGTTAGGGTTAGGGTTAGGGTTAGGGTTAGGGTTAGGTTAGGGGGCTTAGGTTTTGTGTTAGGTAATATCACTATTCAGTTTTCATGTTATAATAATTGAACAGGCGACACGAATGTGAATTAGTTTACAAAGTCGTGCTGTGCGTTTCTTTTCTTTTCGATGAAAACTTGTTCCTTTGCAGTACATTTAGATTTATCGCTCTTCAGTTTCCCTGTATTCCTAATTGAGTGAGTGACACACATGAGATTTAGTTTACAAAGTAGTGCTTTATGCTTCTGTTCTTCTGTTGGAAACTTGTTTTTGTGCTGTATAGTGTGATATATCACTTTTCAGTTTTCCTGTTATAATAATTGAACGGGCGACACATATGTGAATTAGTTTAAAAAGTTGTGCTTTTCGTTTATGTTCTTTAGATGGAAGTAGGTTTCTGTGCTGTACAGTGTGATATATCATTTTTCAGTTTTCCTGTTATAATAATTGAACGCGCGACACGTATGTGAGTTAGTTTACAAAGTTGTGCTCTGCGTTTCTGTTCTTTCGATGAATACTTGTTTCTTTGCCGTACATTTCGATATATCGCTTTTCAGTGAAAGACTCTGATGGGTGTCTTCCCTCCCAAGGATCAAGGAGACCACCCGGATGCAAACAGCAAGGGGCTTTATTTTGATACACGGATACCCGGGGCGACAAAGTCTCTTGGAGGACTTTGCGCGCCCCCTGAGGGGAAAGCTGGGCTTTTTATAGGGTATCAGACCAAAAGCGTGGGTACAGGAGCGAGAAGTATAGTTACAGGGAGCTGATTGGTACATTTAAATGAGACCACATCTTGAGTCAGAGTTTGGCAGGGACACCATGATATCAGGAACTGGGTAGTCGGCAAGGTCATGATGACTCTCAATCTTGGGACCGCCACCTGTTGTTTGTCTTAGGGCTCCTATCTCAGCTGGAACAGTCTCACTATTTGTCTTAGGGCCCCTATCTCAGCTGGAACAGTCTCACAAACTTCTCATATGCATGGTCAGCACAAATTGATTTTTGGCTCAACTGGGGCAGCGTGACCGCAGATATCCCCATCAGCTGGGTCTCTTCAGCTAGTTCCCTCCCTAGCTCACAGATTTCTCAAAACAGTGTTAGCCTTCAGAGTTTCTCAAAACAGTGCTGTACAAAATGACATTAACTATTAACTGCTTCTAACTTTTGGTGAGGCGGGGGTCTTTCATTCCCCCCTTTTTCTTCTAACTTAGAGTGGAATCTTTCATTCTAGGGCCTAGGGAGAGTTAATTTCTGTCTCCTGCTATTTAAACTGATGATACTGCTGGGTTAACACCAACGCTTGTATGACAGAGAGCCGGTCTTTCATGAACTAGATCAGCCAATTTAGGATGCAAGGCCCAAATAACAGAATCAGGGCGATTATGATTAAGGGGCCCATGAGGGAGGAGATGAGGGTGGTGACCCAGGGGCTTTATTAAACCAACTCGTACCAGCTTTGTCCTGACTCAAAGAACTGCTGTCTCTGTGTGAGTCTTTCTTTAAGCCAAGGAGAACTATTACAGGGTCTCTCTAGGCTTTTAGGCCAGTTGCTGCAATATTAGTGTCCATTTCAGCTAAGCAGATGCCCAAGATAATAGCTAATTCCAGGGAGCCCCTTTTGACTTAGCGTTTCAGCCTGCTAGGGGGGATTTGGGCGTAGATCCGTCTTCTGGAGCTTCTTGGAGCTGACCGTTGGACCGTAGGCATCAGGGGCTAGGGAGGCTGAAATGCCAGTCAAAGGCTGGGCAATAAGGAGTCCCAAGCATCTGGTTCATTGATCCACCCGAAGAGGCAGGGAGCAATCATGTCAGTTTCCAGGAAGTCCAGATTTCAGCTTGCAGCCCAGAGTCAACCAGGTGAAAATCTGCTGAGACAAATTCAGACTGGAGACAGAAGTTAAAATTTGTCTATTAAATGGGAAATTTCAGGGAAAATCTCATTTGCGATCCTTTTGAGCTATGCCAGATCCAGGTCACATCCTGAAACTCATATGAAATTTTAGTACACAAAAGAGAATATACTCAGAAAAGTAGCATATCAGCAAATTAAACATTTTGAAAGTAACAGGTAAAACTGCATCCCACTGAATGAGTATCAGTTAGCTGTTTTTTTTTTTTTTTTTTTTTTTTTTTTGTAACCTTTATACATAACCTAAGTGTGTCCACAGTAACATTTTTTCTGTGGACATAGCTGTTGGTAATTTGCCACGAATGGAGCTTGGCCATTTTTATACACTCTGCATATACTTTTAGCTCTCACTTCCATGTTTATGGAAAGTTAGGCAGAAATACCTTATTGGCTTTAGTACTAAACTCTGGATGCTTGGACTTTTTTTTTGTAACAAAGCAACTAGAAGGAATAGGTTTTAAGATGTTTCTGTGTCAAAATCTACCCCAAAAATGGCAGATATTAAGAATACCATACTAAAAGCTATGACTTTTGGGTCAGAACACACATTAAACAGATGTTTTTAAAATAATGAGAAGCACCTTTAAGTCTATCTCCAGAAGCCAACCAAAAGAAATTAAAATCTTAACCTGGTGACTGAATAATAAGCAGTTAATGCTCCATTAACTTATCAGAACTTTATTGATCAATGCCAAAACTCTGAACTTCTGAAATCTTATAACATAAGTACAACAGTAGCAAAGAGAGGAGAGATTTAAAGTATCTCTCATTTTAATCTGCTTTAAAATATTTTTATCTCTTGATAACTTATATACTTTTTAAAAAAAATATTTAGACTCTCTAATCTTTTGCATTTATTAACCCTGAAACATTTTTTAAAGTAAATAATAACACTCTAGATTTTTACAACATAAACCCCTATATTCTCAGACCCTACATAGGCTCCATTTATTTATCTTAAGACACAGGCAACTAACATGAGTCCTGTGAGCAAGGAAAACCTGTCTTTCTTTTAAATAAGGGATCTAGTACTCTGTGGTTCTAGCTAATGAACTGATCAATGAGCTAACAGTCAATCTAATTGTCTTTTTTCTAGCTGTAAAGCTACTGTAAGCTTAGCATAGCCGTCAAGGTGTTCAGAGACCTGAAAAGGATAAATTATACCAATCCATGTGCCAATCAAAATGACAGGGATGACTAGTTAGTCCATTACCTAGGCAGAGTCCCTGGCTCATTTGTCTCACGGCATCCTGGACAGAGGCAGTTCTGCCAGGCACATAAGATGAGAAACTGCTGCTGTGGAAAGAGGAACAGGAGAGATTGACCTCACCTTGCCTCTCACAATGTGAGACAATGGCTCTTCAGGTGTCCCCGGCTTTGTCCACAGTTTAGGCTGGGCCCTAGCAGTGGGCCAGTTGGGGCAGTATTGCCCAGTGGTTAGCACACCACAATCCAGAGTTGCAGTCATCTGTCGTTGTCCAAATCTTCTCGGAGACCTTGGGGAGCTACTGCCAGGATTTTGGGACTTTCTTTCACAATAAGCTTACATATGTTAAAATGCCATATTCATCAGATCTCTGATAAGCTTGAGGGCCAGCATATCTAAGTTACTCTTTGTTTTAGAAATATATATTTTAAGACAAATAGGCAAACTTTATAGTTACCCATCCTAGGCTTAAACTTAAAAAAAACTTGAACAAGGAGACTAGGTAAGGCTCAACTGCAGTATTTAGCATGACTTTAAATCTGCTCTTTCTGAACTAAAATCAAAGCAAATCTTTTAATCAGATACAGTTTATAGAGGGGCTAGCAAATCTTGCTGATCCTACCACTTTGTATTAAAATTGAACAGTAAAAAGCTTTGCACTTAACACTAATCAGAGGACTGAACATAACTGAGAGACCTAAACAAAATGGTGGTAAACTCATGTTTCCATCCTCTTTATCTCCGGACCATCATGGCAGCTGGCCACATGTAACCGAACTCAGCTGGAAGCCCTAAACAAACATGGCAGCAAAACTACAGCTTTATGTGCTCTCTATCCCTGAACCATCATGGCAGCTAGCCATGTGTTAGCACAGGCTATGACTGACAATACCAAAAATAGCCATTAGGTGCTGTTGATGATACAGCAAACACTGTGGAGCATCCATAATCCCCCATAACCAAAAGTTCCCAGTGATCAAACAAGCTTTAGAAACAATTGCATAACAGAATAATTTTAAACTGTAAGAATTACTTTAGCCATACCAAACCTATCAGCTAGAATTTTTCCCTTATTAATTCTCTGGCTTTTTATAACACATCCACTAACCTTCTGCAACATTCCATACTTCAGGTTCCTAGCTTTCTTTTTCTGGCTTAACCAGACATGCTTACTTTCTTGTTTTCCAGACAACATAAAAACTCTCATTAAAATCCTTTCCATTGACATAATCCTGCAGAAGCCCAGAGTCTACGTATGATTTGCTTTCTATACATTACTATAAAGAGGAGTTTTGAAACTGCCAGTTTTTTTTTTAAATAACTTTTCTGTAGCAGATAAGATGGTCACAAATCAGCTTAACAAACAAACAGCTCTCCACAAGATACGTTTTAAAAACTGCAATTTTTTCAGTTAGCACAAATAATACGGCAGGGTTTTATTTAGTAAAATTATTAAAATACCCAAAATCATTGTCATACCCAAATGCCTGATAAACTTTAAACATTTTACAGCCTTAAACATTTAAACATTTTTAAAACCCGTTTTGCAATATTAAAACAAAGTACCCTTTTGTAAGAGAGAAGTCACAAGGCATAATCTTTAAAATCAAAACCAGATTTTAAAACCAGAATTTATCAGTGAAAACAACCTAATTTTCAGAATCAATATCAACTTAGAATAAGACTTTCTTCTTATCCTAAAAGGAAATAAAATCATTTTGACTCAGAGATTTTGCAACCTTTGTTTTTTTTTTTTCCTGAGCCACACCATGTGGCAATTTACATTGTTGTTATTTAATCATATGCCTTTATAGACCCTACAAACACATAGACACATATTCGTGTTTAAAACAAAAATTTGAATTTAACCTTAAAACATACCCAATTATTTTTTTATCATATCAACCATTTAAGACCAGTTGAAAACAATTATATAATGGCCATATATTTAAACAGACAGACTCAGCTGTAATTCTAAACATTACAGCAAGTGCAATTTTTTTCTAAATTACTGTTTGATCTGTAAGTTGCAAGCCCCTAGGTGGGAGGAGGGAAGAGAGAGAGCAAGAGGGTGTGGTGAGCTCTTGCTGCCTACTTCCCTGCTAAGCTGGCATGAAGGCAAGGGGGAGGAGTTTTTCCTCACTCTCAGCAGCCAGAGCAGCTCCTATCATGGAGCAGCTACGGTGCCAATCCCCGCCTAGCCATGTCTAAGGACTTTCACCCAGCAAGCCCATGAGCCTTGCCTACTCCCTTGGCTCCCTTGTGATCTCTACTGTAGCTTACCTCCCCCGCAGGTCCTGAACCTGCTTCCTGGCTGGGCCTCTCCCCTCCCCCGTGCTCTTTTGCTATAAAGTTAAACTTTTGGGAGTAGTGACAGTTTGTCCTATTTTTCTTTCAGATAGATAGGAAACACTTATTACACTTACTACAAAAATCAGACAGACAAGACGTCTCATGAGTGTTTGTAGGGAGCTGATTTTTCTGTTCCCATTTGGTGGGGAGGGAGCCGATTTCTCGGCTCCCGTCTGTTTGGAAGCACAAGCCAATCCGGACTTTTCAGGGCTTCGCCCCTGTCCGAAGGCTACGTGCTTCATTTGGGAGAAGGAGGAACCGGACCTCCAACACAGCCTCCATCTGAATTTTGGCTCTCAGTTTTGCGTCGATATCGTGCCGCGCGGCTTGTGTCGTGTTTTGTCTGTCTAATTTTTGTAGTAAGTGTAATAAGTGTTTTCTATCTATCTGAAAATATGGGACAAACTATCACTACTCCCAAAAGTTTAACTTTACAGCACTTCAAGGAAGTTCTTCACATCGCTCACAACCTTTCGGTGGAGGTGCGAAAGGGAAAGTGGGACATCTTCTGTTCATCTGAGTGGCCAAGCCTTGACGTGGGCTGGCCACGAGATGGCACCTTTAACCTAGAAATTATTTTACAGGTAAAGGCTAAAGTCATGGATCCTGGACCTCATGGACATCCTGACCAGGTTCCCTATATCATCACATGGGAATCTCTGGTCAAAGACGCCCCACCATGGGTGAAGCCTTTCCTCCTTTCCCTGCCCAAACCCACCCCGTCTGCCCCCTTCTTTCCTCCCCCGCTAGTTCCAACCCCGGTTAACTCTACACTTTACCCGGTTCTCACGAAACCAGCTCCAGAGGAGACCTCCAGACATAAGAAGATACCCCCGGTACTGCCGGCAGATGATGGCCCTCTTCTGGACCTTTTGACTGAACAGCCCCCTCCTTACAGAAACCCAGACCCCGTTCGGGAACCAGAGGGGGCAGCCACCAAACGAGAACCCCAGGAAGAACTTACCTCATCCCTGGTGGCGGGACGATTGAGGGGGGCGCCGGGAAGCCCCTCCCGATCCCTCCTCTCAGGCCTTTCCGTTGGGGACGGGCCTGACCGCCAACCCAATACTGGCCCTTTTCTGCGCCTGACTTATACAATTGGAAAAATAATACCCCGCTTTTTCAAAGGACCCTTCTAGGCTCACAGCACTGATCGACTCTATTCTAGTGACCCATCAGCCGACCTGGGACGATTGCCAACAGTTGCTCCAGACACTATTGACCACCGAGGAAAAACAGCGGTCGCCCTGGAAGCACGCAAACATGTCCCAGGAGACAATGGACAACCCACCCAACTGCCACACAGAATAGACGCCGCCTTTCCTTTGGAACGACCTATTTGGGACTTCTCCACTGAGCACGGTAGGGAACACCTACGTCTCTATCGCCAGTTGCTTATAGTGGATCTCCGTGGGGCTGCAAGGCGCCCTACTAATTTGGCTCAGGTTAAGTTAGTAACCCAGAAACCTGAGGAATCCCCCTCCGCTTTTCTAGAACGACTCAAGGAGGCATACCGTATGTACACTCCTTACAATCCAGAAGACCCAGATCAGGCAACCAACATAGCCATGTCCTTCATCTGACAGTCTGCCCCAGATATTAGAAAGAAGTTAGAGAGGCTTGAAAACTTAAGAGAAAGTACAGTACAGGATTTATTGAAGGAGGCAGAGCTGATTTTTAATAAGAGGGAAACACAGGAAGAAAGAGATGAAAGGCTGAGAAGAGAAGCAGAGGAAAGAGAGAATGTTAGAGAACGTAAGAGGAATAGGGAATTTAGCAAGTTACTGGCCACAGTAGTGACAGGGCAGAGACAGGGTAGGCAGGGCCTGGGAGACCCCAGGGGTCCACGACTAGACAAAGATCAATGTGCCTACTGCAAGGAAAAAGGACATTGGGCCCGAGACTGCCCAAAGAACCCAAGAGGGCCACGAAAGCCTAAACCCCAGGCCACCCTGTTAAACCTGGAAGACTGGGGAGGTCGGGGTCAGGAGCCTCCCCCTGAACCCAGGATAACCCTTAATGTGGGGGGGCAACCCGTCACCTTCCTGGTGGACACCGGAGCCCAGCATTCGGTGCTCACCACCTCACCGGGACCCTTGACTGACAAATCGGCGTGGGTTCAAGGAGCCACCGGAGGAAAGAGGTACCGATGGACCACTGAAAGAAGAGTACAACTTGCCACCGGTAAGGTGACTCACTCCTTTTTACATGTTCCTGATTGCCCTTATCCTCTGTTGGGAAGAGATCTATCAATGAAACTTAGGGCACAAATCCACTTTGAGGGGACTAAGGCCCATATTACTGGGCCTCAGGGACAGCCTTTGCATGTGTTAACTATAAACCTGGAAGATGAATACTGACTTCATGAGCCTGAAAAGCCTTGCCAGCAAGAAATGACTGTCTGGCTAGAAAAGTTCCCCCTAGCTTGGGCGGAAACGGGAGGAATGGGTCTCACAATTCACCAGCCACCCCTGGTGGTCACTCTAAAAGTGTCAGCAACTCCCGTTTCCATTAAACAATATCCAATGTCACATGAAGCTTACCAAGGAATTAGGCCTCACATTCGGAGGCTTTTAGATCAGGGCATTTTAATACCTTGTCAATACCCCTGGAATACGCCTCTCCTTCCGGTTAAAAAGCCAGGGACAGAAGACTACTGCCCGGTACAGGACTTGAGAGAAGTCAACAAAAGGGTGGAGGATATACACCCTACAGTTCCCAACCCATATAATTTGTTAACTGGGCTTCCTCCAAGGTGCACCTGGTATATGGTATTAGACCTTAAGGATGCATTCTTTTGTCTGAGGCTCCACCCTCAGAGTCAGCCCATTTTTGCCTTTGAGTGGAAGGATCCAGAATTCTGAATATCGAGTCAGCTTACTTGGACCAGACTCCCACGGGGGTTCAAAAATAGCGCCACCTTATTTGATGAGGCATTGCACCGGGACCTGGCCGATTTTAGGGTTCATCACCCTGCTTTAATCTTGCTCCAATATGTGGATGACCTCCTCCTGGCTTCAGAAACTGAGGAAAAATGTAAGGAGGGAACAAAGGCCCTCTTGAGGACTTTGGAAACTCTAGGATACCGGGCCTCAGCTAAAAAGGCCCAAATATGTCAGAGGCAGGTCACATACTTGGGCTATCAGATCAGGGATGGACAAAGATGGTTGACAAAGGCACAGAAACAGACAATTCTAAAAATTCCGGTGCCCAAAAGCCCGAGACAATTAAGAGAGTTCCTGGATATTGTGGGGTTTTGCCACCTTTGGATCCCAGGATTCACGGAGATGGCTGCGCCGCTTTACCCACTCACCAAACCAGGGACTTTCTTTACATGGGGGGATGAGCAGCAGAGAGCCTATGCAGCTATAAAAGAGGCCCTGCTGACTTCCCCTGCGTTGGGGCTTCCAGACTTAAACAAGCCCTTTGAGCTGTTTGTGGATGAGAAACAGGGATATGCTAAAGGAGTCCTGACTCAAAAACTTGGACCATGGAGGCACCCGGTTGCCTACCTGTCCAAGAAACTAGACCCAGTGGCCTCAGGATGGCCCCCTTGTTTGAGGATGGTGGCAGCAATTGTCCTCATGATTAAAGACTCTGGCAAGCTGACTATGGGACAACCAATAACGGTTCTGGCTCCTCATGTGGTGGAAGCCCTGGTTAAACAACCTCCGGGCTGATGGCTTTCCAATGCCCACATGACCCACTACCAGGCTCTACTGCTGGACACTGACCGAGTACATTTTGGTCCCATGGTAGCCCTTAACCCGGCAACACTGCTTCCCCTACCAGAAGGTCCAGAAACTCATGACTGTCTCCAGATACTTGCAGAAGTACATGGCACCCGGCCTGACCTGACTGACCAGCCCCTCCCTGATGCCGACTTCACCTGGTACACCGACGGGAGCAGCTTTCTGGACAACGGAGAACGGAGAGCGGGGGCCGCGGTTACTACCGAAACTAAGGTAATTTGGACTAAGGCCCTACCACCTGGCACTTCGGCACAGCGGGCTGAACTCATCGCCCTAACCCAGGCTCTCCGGATGGCAGAAGGTAAGAAGCTCAACATTTATACCGATAGTCGCTATGCCTTTGCCACTGCTCACATCCATGGGGAGATATATCGGAGAAGAGGGTTGCTTACCTCTGAAGGAAAACAAATCAAAAATAAAACTGAAATATTGGCCCTACTTGAAGCGTTGTTTTTGCCCTCAAAATTGAGCATCATCCATTGCCCCAGCCACCAAAAGGGAGACAGCCCGGAAGCTAGAGGCAACCGCTTGGTGGACGTAACTGCCCAGGAAGTGGCAATGCGAAGGAACTCAGACGTCTCCCAACTTCTGGCTATAAAGCCGGCCGAGGCAGAGTTTTCCCCCCTTTGAAAACCCCCCTTCCATTATAGTGAGGAAGACCAAATTCTCCTAAGAAAAATGGGGGCTACTTACTGTCCTGAGCGGGGGTTTTGGACTTTTAAAGGAAAGCCTGTGTGGCCATTACAACAGACTCGAGACCTGATTAAGTACCTCCACCAATTGACCCACCTTAGTTCCAGAAAAATGAAAACCCTCCTAGAAATGGAAGAAAGCTTCCACTATTTTCTGGAAAGAGACAAGATTCTACAACAAGTGACTGAAAAGTGCACAGCGTGCGCCTGCGTAAATGCAAGCCATAACAAGATAGGTTCAGGGACCAGGGTCCGAGGACAACGCCCTGGTACCCATTGGGAAATTGACTTCACTGAGGCAAAACCTGGACTCTATGGATACTGGTTCTTACTGGTATTTGTGGACACTTTCTCTGGATGGGTAGAGGCCTACCCTACCAAACATGAAACTGCCAGAGTTGTCACCAAAAAGCTTTTAGAAGAAATTTTCCCCAGGTATGGTATGCCACAGGCACTGGGCTCCGACAACAGCCCTGCTTTCGTCTCCCAGGTAATTCAGTCGGTGGCCACATTACTGGGGATTGATTGGAAATTACACTGTGCGTACCGCCCCCAGAGTTCAGGACAGGTAGAGCGTATGAATAGAACTATTAAGGAGACTTTAACCAAATTGACGCTTGCAACTGGCACTAGAGACTGGGTGACCCTCCTTCCTCTAGCATTGTATCGGGCCCGAAATACACCGGGCCCTCATGGACTCACTCCTTTCGAAATCCTTTATGGTACCCCACCACCAGCTGCCCATTTCTTTGACTCTGACATAGCCTCTTTTGCTGATACGCCTTCTCTCCAAGCTCATTTGCAGGCTCTGCAAATCGTACAACGGGAGGTCTGGAAACCACTGGCAGCTGCGTACCGAGGACAGCTAAATCAACCTGCGGTACCACATCGGTTCCAGGTCGGGGACGTGGTCTGGGTACGACGACATCAGATCCAGAACCTGGAACCACGCTGGAAGGGACCCTACACCGTACTGCTGACGACACCCACAGCCCTTAAGGTAGACGGTATCGCAGCGTGGGTACACGCCTCCCACGTCAAAGCAGCCCATTGCGACACAGAAAGAGATCAGACTACAGCCTCGTCATGGAAACTTCATCGCACCCGGAACTCACTAAAGATAAGACTCACCCTATTTTGATACTCTTTCTCCTCCTGTTTCCTCTGTCACACTCCAGTCCCCACATTCCTATAAACTCGACTTGGGTCCTGCTAGATGAATTCGGTGTCCCTCTTAACAAAACTTCCAAGATGGCTCCCCCATACACCTGGTTCTCTGAACTAAGTTTCGATTTAGCTAAGGCCATGCCATCACATTCCAGGGCCAGACACATGACTGAAAATCACAAAGTACACTTCTATATGTGTCCCTCCCCTTCTGACTCTCCTTGGTGACGGGAACATTGTGGGACCAGGACTGACCTCTATTGTGCAGAATGGGGATGTGAGGAGTTCGCCACTGACTGGAAGCCTACATCAACCGGGCTTATCCAGCTTACTAGAGACCCCAAGTTTGACAACTGTTTATGGGCAGTCAATACAGATGACCCCCGTCCTGTTCCCAAACCCTGTAATCAGCTTATTCTTACCTTTACCGACAAAGGAAAAAAATATAAAGAGAGATGGTTACGTGAAAGAGAATTCGGGTTGCGCCTCTGGACAATTGGAAACCAGGGAGGAATAATACGCCTCCAGCTGATTCTCGATAGGCCCAAGGTAACCGTCGGGCCTAACTCAGTATTACCAAACCTGAGGGCCCCCTCCTCCCAACCTGAAAAATTACCCATCCCGCCTGCGGCCATGCCCTCTGCCAGAACTCTGAGTCCAGCCAGTCTAGGTATCCCCACACCACGAATTTTCCAACCGAGTACAGGTGATAGACTGCTTGGTCTAATACAGGGAGCCTTCCAGACACTTAACTACACTAATCCCAGCAGAACCCCAGAATGCTGGCTGTGCCTGGTCTCCACTCCCCCTTATTATGAAGGGGTTGCAATAACGGGGGACTTTATAAACTATACCACACCCCCACCATACTGTACTCCGACCTCCCAGCATAAGCTGACGCTATCTGAGGTGTCTGGCCGAGGAACCTGTATCGGGTCAGTCCCCGAAACTCACCGAAAACTCTGCAACTCAACCTCCAGGATCCACCCGGGCTCCTACTACCTAACGGGCCCCAATGGGACCTATTGGGCTTGCAGCTTCGGCTTAGCACCCTGTGTATCTGCATTAATTCTCAACCAAAATTCTGACTTTTGTGTCCTCATTGAGCTCTGGCCCAAAGTTGTCTATCATGAATCGGAATACGTTTACAAATATTTTGAGGGGATCACCCGGTACTCTAGGGAGCCTGTATCTTTAACCTTGGCCTTGATACTAGGGGGACTCACAGTTGGGGGAATTGCAGCCGGAGTAGGGACTGGTTCTGCTGCTCTGGTAGAAACCACTCAGTTCAGACAGCTACAACAGGCCATGCATACCGACTTGCAGGCATTGGAAGAATCAATAAGTGCTCTAGAAAAATCCCTAACCTCTCTGTCAGAAGTGGTCTTACAGAACCGAAGGGGGCTGGACATCCTTTTCCTACAAGAAGGGGGATTGTGTGCAGCCTTAAAAGAAGAATGCTGCTTTTATGCCGACCATACTGGCTTAGTTAGAGATAATATGGCCAAGCATAGGGAGAGACTTAGCCAGAGAGAAAAACTCTTCAAGGAGGGACAAAACTGGTATGAGAGCTGGTTCAATAAAGCCCCCTGGTTCACCACTCTCGTCTCCTCCCTCATGGGCCCTCTAATTGTGATCCTCTTGATTCTGTCCTTCGGGCCTTGTATCCTAAACCGACTGATCCAGTTTATGAAAGACCGACTCTCTGTCATACAGGCGTTGGTGTTAACCCAGCAGTATCATCAGTTCAGACAGTAGGGGACAAAAACTGACTCTCCCTAGGCCCTAGAATGGAAGATTCCATTCTAAGTTAGAAGAAAAATGGGGGAATGAAAGACCCCCCCGCCTCACCTTAAGTTAAACATAGCTAACGCCATTTTGTGATACACCCCTGTTTTGAGAAACTCTGTAGGCTAGGTGGGGAACTGGAAAATTACTGAGAAACCCGGCTGTGCCGAACCCTCGGGATATCTGCGGTCAGGCTGCCCCAGTTGAGCTAAGAAACAACTTGTGTTAACCCCCCACATCTGTGGAACTGTTCCAGCTGAGATAGGAGATCTGAGAAAAACAACAGGTGGCACAAGTTAAGGGGGTCATCATGACCGTTATGACCATCCAGTTCCTAGTATCTTGGTGTCCCTGCCAAACTCTGACGCAAATTGTGGTCTCATTTAAATGTACCAATCAGCTCCCTGTAACCATGCTTTTCACTTCGGTAACCACGCTTCTGCTCTGCAACCCTATAAAAACCCCAGCTTTACACCCAGAGGGTGTGCAAGTACTCCGATAGGCTTGGTCGCCACGGGTACCCGTGTATCGAAATAAACCTCTTGTGGCTTGCATCCGAAGGCTGGTCTCCTTGTTCCTTGGGAAGCAGGGTCTCCCCATCTAGAGAGGCTCTAGCAGGAGTCTTTCATTCCTAATTGACCAAGCGACACACATGTGATTCCAATTAAAAGTAGTGCTTTGCTTTTCTGTTCTTTCGTTCGAATCTTGTTCGTGTGCTGTACAGTGCATTATATCACTTTTCAGTTTTCCTGTATTCCTAATTGAGCAAGTGGCACACATGTGATTTAGTTAACAAAGTAGTGCTTTGCGTTTATGTTCTTTCGTTGGAAACTTTTTCCTGTTAGGAACAAGTTAGGGTTAGAGTTAGCGTTAGGGTTAGAGTTAGGGTTAGGGTTAGGGTTAGGGTTAGGGTTAGGGTTAGGGTTAGGGTTAGGGTTAGGGTTAGGGTTAGGGTTAGGGTTTGGGTGAGTGTGAGGGTTAGGTTTAGGGTAGGGTTAGGGTTAGGGTTAGGTTTAGGGGCTTAGACTTAGGGTTAGGGTTATATCATTTTTCAGTTTTTTCACTTATATCGCTTTTCAGTTTCTCTTTATTCCTAATTGAGTGAGCGACACACATGTGATTTAGTTTACAAAGTACTGCTTTGTGTTTCTGTTTTTCTGTTGGAAACTTGTTTCTGTACTGTACAGTGTGATATATCACTTTTCAGTTTTCCTGTTATAATAATTGAACAGGAGACACGTATGTGAATTAGTTTACAAAGTTGTGCTTTGCGTTTCTGTTCTTTCGATGGAAACTTGTTCCTGTGCTGTACAGTTCGATATATCACTTTTCAGTTTTCCTGTTATAATAATTGAACAGGCGACGCGAATGTGAATTAGTTTACACAGTTGTGCTTTGCATTTCTATTATTTCGAGGTAAACTTGTTCCTGTGCTGTACAGTTCGATTTATCACTTTTCAGTTTTCCTGTTATAATAATTGAATGGGCAACACGTATGTGAATTAGTTTAAAAAGTTGTGCTTTGCATTTCTTTTCTTTCGATGAAATCTTGTTTCTTTGCTGCACATTTCAATATATCGCTTTTCAGTTTTCTTGTATTTCTAATTGAGCCAGCAACACACATGTGATTTATTTTACAAAATACTGCTTTGCATTTCTGTTCTTCTGATGGAAACATTTTTCTGTGCTGTACAGTGTGATATATCACTTTTCAGTTTTCCTGTTATAATAATTGAACGGGCGAAACGTATGTGAAGTAGTTTACAAATTTGTGCATTGCGTTTCAGTTATTTCGATGGAAACTTGTTCCTTTGCTGTACAGTTCGATATATCACTTTTCAATTTTCCAGTATTCCTAATTGAGCGAGCGACACACATGTGATTCCGTTTAAAAGTAGTGCTTTGCTTTTCTGTTCTTTCGTTGGAACCTTGATCCTGTGCTGTACAGTGCGTTATATCAGTTTTCAGTTTTCCTGTGTTCCTAATTGAGCAAGTGGCACACATGTGATTTAGTTTACAAAATGGTGCTTTGGGTTTATCTTCTTTCGTTGGATACTTGTTCCTGTTAGTAACAAGTTAAGGTTATGGTTAGCGTTAGTATTAGTGTAAGGGTTAGAGTTAGGATTAGGGTTAGGGTAGGGTTAGGGTTAGGGTTAGGGTTAGGGGTAAGGGTTAGGGTTAGGGTTAGGGTTAGGGTTAGGGTTAGGGGTTAGGGTTATGGTTAGGGTTAGGGGCTTAGGGTTAGGGTTATGGTTATGGTTAGGGTTATATCTCTTTTCAGTTTTCCTGTTATACTAATTGAACAGGCAATACGTATGTGAATTAGTTTACAAAGTTGTGCTTTGCATTTCTGTTCTTTCGATGGAAACTTGTTTCTGTGCCATACAGTGCGAGATAACACTTTTCAGTTTTCCTGTATTCCTAATTGATCGAGCGACACACATGTGATTCCATTTAAATGTAGTGCTTTGCTTTTCTGTTCTTTCATTTGAAAATTTTTCCTGTGCTGTACAGTGCGTTATATCACTTTTCAGTTTTCCTGTATTCCTAATTGAGCAAGTGACACACATGTGACTGAGTTTACAAGGTAGTGCTTTGCGTTTATGTTCTTTCGTTGGAAACTTGTTCCTATTAGGAACAACTTAGGTTAGGGTTAGGGTTAGGGTTAGGGTTAGGGTTAGGGTTAGGGTTAGGGTTAGGTTTAGTGTTAGGGTTAGTGGTTAGGATTAGTGTTAGTGTTAGGGTTAGGGGTTAGGGTTAGGTTTATGGTTATGGTTAGGGTTAGGGTTATATCACTTTTCGGTTTTCCTGTTATAATAATTGAACAGGCAATAAGTATGTGAATTAGTTTACAATGTTGTGCTTTGCTTTTCTCTTCTTTCAATGGAAACTTGTTTCTGTGCAGTACAGTGCAAGATAACACTTTTCAGTTTTCCTGTATTCCTAATTGATCGAGCGAAACACATGTGATTCCGTTTAAATGTAGTGCATTGCTTTTCTGTTCTTTCATTTGAAAATTGTTCCTGTGATGTACAGTGAGTTATATCACTTTTCAGTTTTCCTTTATTCCTAATTGAGCGAGTGACACACATGTGACTTAGTTTACAAAGTAGTGCTTTGCGTTTATGTTGTTTTGTTGGAAACTTGTTCCTGTTAGGAACAAGTTAGTGTTAGGGTTAGGGTTAGTGGTTAGGATTAGGTTTAGGGTTAGGGTTAGGGGGTTAGGGTTATGTTTATGGTTAGGGTTAGGGTTATATCACTTTTCAGTTTTCCTGTTATAATAATTGAACAGGCGACATGTATGTGAATTAGTTTAAAAAGTTGTGCATTGCATTTCTGTTCTTTCGATGGAAACTTGTTTCTGTGCCATACAGTGAGAGATGCCACTTTTCAGTTTTCCTGTATTCCTAATTGAGCGAGTGAAACACATGTGATTCCGTTTAAAAGTAGTGCTTTGCTCTTTTGTTCTTTTTTTGGAAACTTGTTTCTGTGCTGTATGGTGTGATATATCACTTTTCAGTTTTCCTGTATTCCTATATTTGAGTGACACACATGTGATTTAGTTTACAAAGTAGTGCTTTGTGCTTCTCTTTCTTCTGTTGGAAACTTGTTTCTGTGCTGTACATTGTGATACATCACTTTTCACTTTTCCTGTTATAATAATTGAACGGGCGACATGGATGTGAATTAGTTTACAAAGTTGTGCTTTGTGTTTCTGTTCTATCGATGGAAACATGTTTCTGTGCCGTACAGTGCAAGATAACACTTTTGAGTTTATCTGTATTCCTAATTGAGCGAGTGACACACATGTGATTTAATTTACAAAGTAGTGCTTTGCGTTTATGTTTTTTTCTTTGGAAACTTGTTCCTCTTAGGAGCAAGTTAGGGTTAGGGTTATGGTTAGGTTTAGGGTTAGGTTTAGGGTAGGGTTAGGGTTAGGGTTAGGGTTAGGGTTAAAGTAATGTTTAGGTTTAGGGTTAGTGGTTAGGTTTAATGTTAGGGTCAGCGTTAGGGCTACGGGGTTAGGGTTAGGGCTAGGGTTAGGGTTAGTTTTATATTACTTTTCAGTTTTCCTGTTATAATAATTGAACAGGCGACACGTATGTGAATTAGTTTACAATGTTGTGCTTTGTGTTTCTGTTCTTTCGATGAAAACTTGTTTCTTTGCCGTACAGTTCAATATATCACTTTTCAGTTTTTCTGTATTCCTCATTGAGTGAGTGACACCCATGTGATTCCGTTTAAAAGTCGTGCTTTGCTCTTCTCTTCTTTTGTTGGAAATTTGTTCCTGTGCTGTACAGTGCAATATATCACTATTCAGTTTTCCTGTATTCCTAATTGAGCGAGCGACACACATGTGATTTAGTTTACAAAGTATTGCTTTGCGTTTCTGTTCTTCTCTTGGAAACTTGTTTCTGTGCTGTACAGTGTGATATATCACTGTTTAGTTTTCCTGTTATAATAACCGAAAGGGCAACACGTATGTGAATTAGTTTACAAAGTTGTGCTTTGCGTTTCTGTTCTTTCTTTCTTTTTTCTCTTTTTTTTTAAACCATGTTTATAGCAGCTTTATTTGTAATAGCCAGAACCTGGAAACAACCCAGATGTCCATCAACGTAGGAGTGGGTATAGAAATTGTGGTATTTTTATACAATGGAATACTACTCAGCAATCAAAAAGGTGGAAATCATGAAATTTGCAGGCAAATGGTGGGATTTAGAAAAGATCATTCTGAGGGAAATAACTCATATTTGTTAATGTTTCATATTTTTAAAAATTAATCTGCCTTATGCATTCACTGTCTACAACCATTCAATACTTTTGAGATGTGTTCTCATTTTAACATTTCATTCTCTAATTTATCCCTTAAATGAATCCAATTTACAAGTCAGATTGAAAACAATTTTCTGAAGCCTGCCTCTAGCATTCTTATCTCATTATCATACCTATTTTACATGCTGTCACTACAATTTTCTCAAAGCCTAACTCTGTCATGTTAATATTTATTAATACATGCAGATCATCATGAAAATCTGAGTAGGTGAAATACATATTTTCATATTCCACTAATAATATTATTTTACTTCATATATATTTACTGAAATATAGATACACATGTTTGCATTATATATATATATATATATATATATATATATATATATATATATATATATTGTCACAATGCCATGTAATTATGAGTACACTGGGCAGTGTTCTAAAGTACTCAAATTTTAAGTTCTGAAACTAAGTTGGATATAACTTTACCATTCTGTGTAACAACTCCAAATATGAAATTATAGTATTGGAGTATCCATGGGTCACTGTAAGAGGGTCAGAGCATAGTAGTATTATCTATGTGTTTGATATCAACATCCAAAAATGTAAAGCTATGCTTCTGATTGGTTGTGTTTCTATTCATTCACTTAACTCACATTTATTAAAATTTGACAGTGAATAATGTCAATATTTTAACCTTACCAAGTAAAATATTTTTAAAATCTTCTGGAACTTATTAGAAGATCATAATATGCTACATAGAAAATTTTAGATTACAAGGTGGGTTTTGCATTTTAGTCTGTTATATGATGGTTTATATTTATTGAATTTTATACATTGAATTATCCCTAAATTTCTCAGATGAAGCCTAGTTGATCATGATGGTTGAGGTTTTTGATGTGTTTTTGGATTTTTTTTTTTTAATCTTTTATCTTTTTTTTTTTTTCAATGCAGTTTATTCAGGAACCTTGAACAATCATCTGACCCTGGGGAAAGCCAGCCCACAGCTTAAATAGCCTCTGGGTAGCCAACCTCAGCATGCCACGTGGGCAATGCAGATAGGTCCACATACATGGAAGCAAGCCAGATCCTCAGCCTTAGCCAAATGTGGAGTTGTTTGTGACAGAGAGCACTCACCATCGGGAAGGTGGAAGGCGGAAACCAGCTCCATCTTTCAGGCGCGGCATTATGCAGCTCTCTACAGTTCCCCCTTTTTGGATGCATCAGGCAAGAGTAGAGGTCTGATCTCTGATATTAGAAATAAATTGGGACTTTGTACCGATGTTCATTTAGGTGTCATCCACCCAAAGAGCATCAGACCCGTCCGATACCTTTTTCTCAGAGGCGGGACCTGGGGCATCAACCCGCATGCAATCAGACATGCTCTTCTCTGGGTCCAAGGCTGCTGACCCTGAGTGCAGTGCTTAGCCTTGCATCCTGAGCGTAACATTTTGGCTTTTTATGGTAGCCAACCATGCTTGGGGAGACTGTCCTGCTTCAATGGCTGTAAAGGCCTGAATGGTCATGGCTGTATTACGCTGTTGTGAGACTCTAATCTTGCATATATACCACAGGCAAACCAAGGTGACCAACACCAGAAGGCCTGCTAACGCTCCCATGCCCGCCCATTCCTTCAGATGATTCATGGCTGCAGCAATCCATGATGATAATCCTGTGGCTAGTCCTGCGTCCACACTGGTAGAATTTACCATGACAATGCCCACTCTCAGCTGGTCCATCATAGTTTCGAATTCTCCAGTCCAATTACCTAAAATATAGCTTGACAATTGTTTAGACAGATTTGCAGCACAGGGAAAATTCTCATGTTGTATGCTAGTGACACAAAGTCCAGCATACTTTCATTGACAGCCAAGTTGAGCGATTTGCCATAGGGTATCAATTTGCTCCTGCACGAGGTCAAACCTCTGATTGAACACCATCAAACCTCCTTTTAGTTGAGCATTAATTCCTTTTTGTACATCTAAGGCATGAGCTACCTTGGCTAAAAGGTTATTCAGGGTCTGAGCAGTCTGCCCAGTATGACTCATGGCCAATGCCGTGGTGGTAGCTCCAACAGTCGCCAATGAGATGGCAGTAACAATGGCAGCTGTAATTCCAAGATCCCTTTTCTGTCTGAAGAGAGTCATAGCGTGAGGGCATCAATGGGCACAGGCACCCAGCAAGGCATGTGAGTAACCAGCTAGTAAATTTACTAGCATTACAGCATTGGGCATAAAAGCAAGTATCATTACTACAATTACTTGGCTCTATCTGGCTAATAATGAATAAAAATGGGGGATGTAAACAAACAGGTGTGGGCTTATAGGAAATATTATGAGAAGCCTTAACCCCCTCGTTGGAACATCCTGCATTGGTTCTAGAACTAGCAGTGGTGGTGTCCGAGGTCTGAGTAAGCTCAGGAGACCATTGCCCCCAGGGGCAAGACGTGCTCCATGTAAATTGACTAACTCCATGTTTTCCTCCACTTTTGAAAGTCATTTAAGGTTCTTAAATTATTATTTTTTCCTTTTTTAATTTTTCATCAATTACACTTTATTCACTCTGCATCCCCCCATAAGCCCCTCCCTCCTCCCCAATCCCATCCTCCCTCCTCCCTCTGCATGCATGCCACTCCCCAAGTCCACTGATAGGGGAGGTTCTCCTCTCCTTTCTTATCTTAGTCCATCAGTTCACATCAAAAGTGGCTGCATTGTCCTCTACTATGGCCTGGTAAGGTTGCTCCCCCTCAGGAGGAGGTGACTAAAGAGCAGGCCAGTCAGTTCATGTCAGAGGCAGCCCCTCTTCTCATTACTATGTAACCCAATTGGACTCTGAACTGCCCTGGGCTACATCTGTGCAGGGGTTCTGGGTTATCTCTATGAATAGTCCTTGGTTGGAGTATGAGTCTCTGGGAAGTTCCCTGTGTTCAAATTTTCTTGTTCTGTTGCTCTCCTTGTGGAGACCCTGTCCTCTCCAGGTCTTGCTCTTTCCCAGTTCTTACATAAAATTCCATTCACTCTGCCCAACAGTTGCCCATCAGGCTTAGCTTCTGCTTTGATAGTCTGTAGGGGAGAGGCTTTCAGAGACCCTCTGTGGTAGGTTCCTAGGTTGTTTCCTGTTTTCTTCTTCTTCTGATGTCCATGCTCTTTGCCTTTCCGGATGTGGATTAGACATTTTAGTTAGGGTCCTCTCTCTTGCTTAGCAGAACTCCAACAGCACAGGCTCTAAGAGCAACAATCAATAAATGGGACCTCATGAAACTGAAAAGCTTCTGCAAAGCAAAGGACACCGTCATCAAAACAAAGCAAGCTCCTACAGATTGGGAAAGAATCTTCACCAACCCTTTATCTGACAGAGGACTCATATCAAGTATATATAAAGAACTAAAGAAGCTGAAAAGCAGCAAACCAAGTAACCCACTTAAAACATGGGGAACAGAGCTAAACAGAGAATTCTCTGTAGAGGAATACCGAATGGCAGAGAAGCACTTAAAGAAATGCTCAACCTACTATCCATTAGGGAAATGCAAATCAAAACAACCCTGAGATTTCATCTTACACCCATGAGAATGGCCAAGATCAAAAACTCAAGTGACAACACATGCTAGAGTGGTTGTGGAGAAAGAGGAACCCTTCTCCACTGCTGGTGGGAATGTAAACTGGTACAACCACTCTGGAAATCAATCTGGCATTTTCTCAAACAACTAGGAATAGTGCTTCCCCAAGATCCAGCCATACCACTCCTAGGCATATATCCAAAAGAGGCTCAAGCACACAAAAAGGACATTTGCTCAACCATGTTTGTAGCAGCTTTATTTGTAATAGCCAGAAGCTGGAAACAACACAGATGCCCCTCAACTGAAGAATGGATGCAGAAATTGTGGTACATCTACACAATGGAATAATACTCAGCAATGAAAAATGAGGAAATCATGAAATTTGCAGCTAAATGGTGAGATCTGGAAAGGATCATCCTGAGTGAGTTGTCCCAGAAGCAAAAAGACACACATGGTATATACTCACTCATATAGACATACAAAATAGGACAAACCCACTAACACGTGTGCATCTAAAGAAACTAAGCGGTTCTGTTCTTTCTATGGAAACATGTTTCTCTGCCTTACAGTGTGAGATATCACTGTTCAGTTTTCCTGTATTCCTAATTGAGCGAGTGACACACATGTGATTCCGTTTAAAAGTACTGCTTTGCTTTTCTGTTCTTTCCTTGGAAACTTGTTTCTGTGCTGTATGGTGCGATATATCACTTTTCAGTTTTCCTGTATTCCTATTTTTGAGCGACACAAATGTGATTTAGTTTACAAAATAGTGCTTTGCTTTTCAGTTCTTTCGTTCAAAACTTGTTTCTGTGCTGTACAGTGTTATATATTACTTTTCAGTTTTCCTGTTATAATAATTGAACGGGCGACATGTATGTGAATTAGTTTACAAAGTTGTGCTTTGCGTTTTTGTTCTTTCGATGGAAACTTGTTTCTGTGCCTTACAGTGCGAGATAACACTTTTCAGTTTTCCTGTATTCCTAATAGTGTGAGCGACACAAATGTGATTTAGTTTATAAAGTAGTGCTTTGCGTTCATGTTTTTTCGTTGGAAACTTGTTCCTCTTAGGAGCAAGTTAATGTTAGGGTTAGGGTTAGGGTTAGGTTTAGGGTTAGGTTTAGGGTAGGGTTAGGGTTAGGGTTAGGGTTAGGGTTAGGGTTAGTGTTATGTTTAGAGTTAGGGTTAGGGGTTAGGGTTAGTGTTAGGGTTAGGGTTAGCACTTGGGGTTAGGGATAGGGTTAGGGTTAGGGTTAGGGTTAGGGTTATGTTTAGAGTTAGGGTTAGGGGTTAGGGTTAGTGTTAGGGTTAGGGTTAGCGCTTCGGGGTTAGGGATAGGGTTAGGGTTAGGGTTAGTTTTATATTACATTTCAGTTTTCCTGTTATAATAATTGAACGGGCGACACATATGTGAATTAGTTTACAAAGTTTTGCTTTGCGTTTCTGTTCTTTGGATGGAAACTTGTTTCTGTGCCTTACAGTGTGAAATAACACTTTTCAGTTTTCCTGTATTCCTAATTGAGCGAGCGACACACATGTGATTCCGTTTAAAAGTAGTGCTTTGCTTTTCTGTTCTTTCGTTGGAAACTTGTTCCTGTGCTGTACAGTGCGTTATATCACTTTTCAGTTTTCCTGTATTCCTAATTGAAAGGGCAACACACATGTTACTTAGTTTACAAAGTTGTGCTTTACATTTCTGTTCTCTCATTGGAAACTTGTTTCTGTGAGGTACAATGCGAGATATCACTTTTCAGTATTTCTGTATTTTTAACTGAATGGGCGACACACATGTGATTTAGTTTCCAAAGTTTTGCTTTGTGTTTCGGTGCTTTCATTTAAAATTTCTTTCTGTGCTCTAAAGTGGAGGATATCACTCTTCAGTTTTCCTGTATTCCTAATTGTGCAGGCGACACATATGTTATGTAGTTTACAAAGTTGTGCTTCATATTTCTGTTCTTTCGATGGAAAGTTGTTTTTGTGAGGTGCAGTGGGAGATATCACTTTTCAGTTTTCCTCTATTCCTAATTGAATAGGCGACACACATGTGATTTAGTTTACAAAGTTGTGCTTTACATTTCTGTACTATCATTGGAAACTTCTTTCTGTGCTCTCAATTGGGAGATATCACTTTTCAGTTTTCCTGTATTCCTAATGGTACGGGCAACACAGATGTGATTTATTTTCTAAAGTTGTGCTTGGTGTTTCTGTGCTTTCATTGGAAACTTCTTTCTGTGCTCTAAAGTGGGAGATATCACTCTTGAGTTTTCCTGTATTCCTAATTGAGCAGGTGACACAAATGTGATTTAATTTACAAATTTTTGTTTTGCTTTTGTATTCTTTTTTTGGAAACTTGTTTCTCTGCACTACAGTGGGACATATCCCTTTACAGTTTTCCTGTATTTAAAATTGAAGGGGAGACACAGATGTGATTTAGTTTCCAAAGTTGTGCTTTCTGTTTCTCTTCTTTCATTGGAAACTTCTTTCTGTGCTCTAAAATGGAAGATATCACTTTTCAGTTTTCTTGTATTCCTAATTGGGCAGACGACACACAAGTTACTTTTTTTACAAAGTTGTGGTTTACATTGCTGTTCTTTTGTTGGAAACTTGTTTCTGTGAGGTAGAGTGCGGTATATCACTTTTCAGTTTTCCTGTATTCCTAATTGAGAGAGAGACACATGTGATTTAGTTTACAAAGTTGTGCTTTACATTTCTGTTCTTTTGTTGGAAACATCTGACTGTGCACTACAATGGGAGACATCACTTTTCAGTTTTCCTGTAATCCTAATTGAAAGGGCGACACACATGTGATTTAGTTTCCAATGTTGTGCTTTGTGTTTTTGTTCTTTCATTGGAAACTTCTTTCTGTGCTCTAAAGTGGAAGATATCACTTTTCAGTTTTCCTGTATTCCTAATTGTGCAGACGACACACATGTTACTTAGTTTACAAAGTTGTGCTTTACATTTCTCTTCTTTCGTTGGAAACTTATTTCTGTGAGGTACAGTGTGAGATATCACTTCTCAATTTTCCTGTAATCCTAATTGATCAGGCGACACACATGTGATTTAGTTTCCACTGTTGTGCTTTGCGTTTGTCTTCTTTCTTTTTAAACTTCTTTCTTTGTTCTAAAGTGGGAGATATCCCTTTTCAGTTTTCCAGTATAACTAATTCAGCGGGCGACAAATATGTGATTTATTTTACAAAATTGTGCTTTGCCTTTCTGTTCTTTTGTTGGAAACTTATTTCTGTGCACTCCATTGGAGATATCACTTTTCAGTTTTCCTTTATTCCTAATTGAACGGGTGATACACATGTGATTTATTTTCCAAAGTCGTGCTTTCCTTTTCTGTTCATTCATTGCAAACTTCTTTCTGTGCTCTAAAGTGGAAGATAACACTTTTCAGTTTTCCTGTATTCCTAATTGTGCAGGCGAAACAGGTTACATAGTTTACGAAGTTGTGCTTTACATTTCTGTACTCTTGTTTGAAATTTCTTTCTGTGCTCTCAAGTGGGAGATCTCACTTTTCAGTTTATCTGTATTCCTAATGGAACGGGCGACACAAATGTGATTTAGTTTACAATTTGCTTTGCCTTTCTATTCTTTGTTGGAAACTTGTTTCTGTGCACTACGGTGGAGATATCACATTTTAGTTTTCCTGTATTCCTAATTGAGAGGGCAACAAAAATGTGATTTATTTTACAAAATTGTGATTTGCCTTTCTGTTTTTTGTTGGAAACTTCTTTCTGTGCATTGCAGTGGGAGATATCACTTTTCAGTTTTCCAGTATTCCTAATCGAAAGGGCGACACATGTGATTAATTTTCCAAAGTTATGCTTTGCGTTTCTGTTCTTTCGTCGGAAACTTCTTTCTGTGCTCTAAAGTGGGAGATAACACTTTTCAGTTTTCATGTATTCCTAATTGAGCAGGCAAAAAAATGTAATTTATTTTACAAAATTGTGATTTGTCTTTCTGTTTTTTGTTGGAAACATTTTTCTGTGCACTACAGTGGGAGATATCACTCTAAAGTGGAAGATATCACTTTTCATTTTTCCTGTATTCCTAATTGAGGGCTATACACATCTTACTTAGTTTACAAAGTTGTGGTTTACATTTCTGTTCTTTCATTGGAAACTTGTTTCTGTGAGGTAGAGTGCGAGATATCACTTTTCAGTTTTCCTGTAATTCTAATTGAGTGGGCGACACACATGTGATTTTGTTTACATAGTTGTGCTTCGCCTTTCTGTTCTTTTTTTGGAAACTTGTTTCTGTGCTCTGAAGTGGGAGATATCACTTTTCAGTTTTCCTGTATTGATAATTTAGCGGGCGACAAATGTGATTTAGTTTCCAAAGTTGTGCTTTGCCGTTCTGTTCTTTCAGTGGACACTTCTTTCTGTACTCTAAATTGGAAGATATCACTTTTCAGTTTTCCTGTTTTCCTAATTGTGCAGGTGACACACATGTTACTTAGTTTACAAAGTTGTGCTTTACATTTCTGTTCTTTCATTGGAAACTTTTTTTCTGTGAGGTACAATGGGAGATATCACTTTTCAGTTTTCCTGATTTCCTAATAGAAAAGGCGACACACATGTGATTTAGTTTCCAATGTTGTTCTTTGCGTTTCTGTTCTTTAATTGGGAACTTCTTTCTGTGCTCTAAAGTGGGAGGGTTAGGGTTAGGGGTTAGGTTTAGGGTTAGGGTTAGGGTTAGGTTTAGGGTTAGGGTCAGGGTTAGGGGTTAGGGTTAGGGTTAGGGTTAGGGTTAGTTAGTGTTAGGGTTAGGGTTAGGGTTAGGGTTAGGGTTAGGGTTAATACCACTTTTCAGTTTTACTGTTATAATAATTGAACAGGCGACACATATGTGAATTAGTTTACAAAGTTGTACTTTGCGTTTCTGTTCTTTCGATGAAAACATGTTTATTTGCCATACAGTTCGATATATCACTTCCCAGTTTTCCCGTATTCCCAATTGAGCTCACGACACACATGTGATTTAGTTTACAAAGTAGTGCTTTGCTTTTCTATTATTTCGTTCGAAACTTGTTCCTGTGCTGTACAGTGTGATATATCACTTTTCAGTTTTCCTGTTATAATAATTGAACTGGGGACACATATGTGAATTACGTTAAAATATGTTATGCTTTGCGTTTCTGTTCTTTGGATGGAAACTTGTTTCTGTGCCGTACAGTGTGAGATAACACTTTTTAGTTTTCCAGTATTCCTAATTGAGCGAGCGACACACATATGATTCTGTTTAAAAGTAGTGCTTTAATTTTCTGTTCTTTCATTTGAAACTTGTTCCTGTACTGTAGAGTGCGATATATCACTTTCCGGTTTCCTGTATTCCTAATTGAGCAAGTGACACACATGTGATTTAGTTTACAAAGTAGTGCTTTGCGTTTATGTTCTTTCGTTGGAAACTTTTTCCTGTTAGGAATCAGTTAGGGTTAGGGTTAGGGTAAGGGTTAGGATTAGGGTTAGGGTTAGGGTTAGGGTTAGGGTTAGGGTTAGGGTTAGGGTTAGGGTTAGGGTTAGGGTTAAGGTTAGAGTTAGTGTTAGGGGTTAGCATTAGAGTTAGGGTTAGGGTTAGGGTTAGGGGGTTAGGGTTAGGGTTAGGGTTACAGTTAGGGTTATATCACATTTCAGTTTTCTTGTTATAATAATTGAACAGGCGACACGTATGTTAATTAGTTTACAAAGCAGTGCTTTGCTTTTGTGTTCTTTCATTGGAAACTTGTTCCTGTGGTGTACAGTGCATTATATCACTTTTCAGTTTTCCTTTATTCCTAATTGAGCAATCGACACACATGTGATTTATTTTACAAAGTAGTGCTTTTCGTTTCTGTTCTTCTGTTGGAAATTTGTTTCTTTGCTCTACAGTGTGATATATCACTTTTCAGTTTTCCTGTTATAATAATTGAATGGGCAACATGTATGTGAATTAGTTTACAAAGTTGTGGTTTGCGTTTCTGTTCTTATGATGGAAACATTTTTTTTTTTGTGCTGTACATTGTGAGGTAACACTTTACAGTTTTTCTGTATTCCTAATTGAGTGATCGACACACATGTGATTCCGTTTAAAAGTAGTGCTTTGCTTTTCTGTTCTTTCCTTTGAAACATTTTCATGTGCTGTACTGTGCGATATATCACTTTTCAGTTTTCCAATATTCCTAATTGAGCGAGCGACACACATGTGATTCCCTTTAAAAGTAGTGCTTTGCTTTTCTGTTCTTTCATTGGAGACTTGTTTCTGTGAGCTACAGTGTGACATATCACTTTTCAGTTTTCCTGTGTTCCTAAGTGAATGAGTAGCACACATGTGATTTAGTTTCAAAAGGTGTGCTTTGCGTTTCTATTCTTTCATTTGAAACTTCTTTCTGTGCTCTAAAGTGGGAGATATCACTTTTTAGTTTTCCTGTATTCCTAATTGAGCGGGCAATACAAATGAGATTTAGTTCACAAAGTTGTGCTTTGCCTTTCGATTCTTTTTTTGGAAACTTGTTTCTGTGCACTACAGTGAGAGATATCACTTTTCAGTTTTCCTGTATTCCTAATTGAGCGAGCGACACACATGTGATTCCGTTTAAAAGTAGTGCTTTGCTTTTCTGTTCTTTCGTTCGAAACTTATTCCTGTGCTGTAAAGTGCGATATATCACTTTTCAGTTTTCCTGTTTTCCTAATTTAGTGAGTGAAACACATGTGATTTAGCTTTGCTTTTCTGTTCTTTCATTGGAAAGTTGTTCCTGTGATGTATAGTGCGATACATCACTTTTCAGTTTTCCTGTTATAATATTTGAACTGGCAACACGTACGTGAATTCGTTTACAATGTTGTCCTTTGTGTTTCTGTTCTTTCGATGAAAACTTGTTTCTGTGCCATACACTGCGAGATAACACTTTTCAGTTTTCCTGTATTTCTTATTGAGCGAGCAACACACATGTGATTCTATTTACAAAGTAGTGCTTTGTTTTTCTCTTCTTTCGTTCGAAATTTGTTCCCGTGATGTACAGTGCGATATATTACTTTTCAGTTTTACTGTATTCTTAACTGAGCGAGTGACACACATGTGATTTAGTTTACAAAATAGTGCTTTGCATTTATATTCTTTCATTGGATACTTGATCCTGTTAAGAACAAGTTATGGTTAGGAATAGGTTTAGGTAGGGTTAGGGTTAGTGTTAGGGTTAGGGTTAGGGTTTGGGATTAGGGTTAGGGATAGGGTTAGTGTTAGGGGGTTTGTGTTAGGGTTAGGGTTAGGGTTAGGGTTAGTGTTAGGGGTTTGTGTTAGGGTTAGGGTTAGGGTTAGGGTTAGGAAGTTAGGGTTAGGGTTAGTGTTATACCACTTTTCAGTTTTCCTGTTATAATAATTGAACAGGCGACACATATGTGAATTAGTTTACAAAGTTGTGCTTTTATGCTTTCTGTTCTTTCGATGGAAACTTGTTTCTGTGCCGTACAGTCTTGAGATAACACTTTTCAGTTTACTATATTCCTAATTGAGCGAGTGACACACATGTGATTCCATTTAAATGTAGTGCTTTGCTTTTCTGTTCTTTCTTTCAAAACTTGTTCCTGTGCTGTACAATGCGATATATCACTGTTCAGTTTTCCTGTATTCCTAATTGAGAAAGCTACACACATGTGATTCCGTTTAAAAGTAGTGCTTTGCTTTTCTGTTCATTCGTTGGAAACTTCTTCCTGTGCTGTACACTGCGATATATCACTTTTCAGGTTTCCTGTATTCCTAATTAAGCGAGTGACACACATGTGATTTATTTTACAAAGTAGTGCTTTGCGTTTATATTCTTTTGTTGGAAACTTGTTCCTGTTTGGAACAAGTTAGGGTTAGGGTTATGGTTAGGGTTTAAGGGTAGGGTTATGATAGGGTTAGGGTTAGGGTTAGGGTTACGGGTTTGGGCTAGGGTTAGGGATAGGGTTAGGGTTAGGGTTACGGAGTTAGCGTTAGGTTTAGGGTTAGGGTTATATCACTTTTCAGTTTTCCTGTTATAATAATTGAACAGGCGTCACGTATGTGAATTAGTTTACAAAGTTGTGTTTTGCATTTGTGTTCCTTCGATGGAAACTTGTTTCTGTGCCATACAGTGCGAGATAACACTTTTCAGTTTTCCTGTATTCCTAATTGAACGGGCAACACACATGTTACTTACTTTACAAATTTGTAATTTACAGTTCTCTTCTTTCGTTGGAAACTTGTTTCTGTGTGGTACAGTGCGAGATATCACTTTTCAGTTTTCATGTGTTCCTAATTGAACGGTTGACACACATGTTACTTAGTTTACAAAGTTGTGCTTTACATTTATGTATTTTCGATGGAAACTTCTTTCTGTGTTCTCAAGTGGGAGATATCACTTTTCAGTTTTGCTGTATTCCTAATGGAACTGGCGACACACATATGATTTAGTTTACGAAGTTGTGCTTTGTGTTTCTGTGCTTTCATTGGAAACTTCTTTTTGTGCACTACAGTGGGATATAGCACTTTTCAGTTTTCCTGTATTCCTAATTGAGCGGGAGACACACATTTTACTTAGTTGCAAAGTTGTGCTTTTTATTTCTGTTCTTTCATTGGAAACTTGTTTTTGTGAGGTACAGTACAAGATATCACTTTTCAGTTTTCCTGTATCCTAATTGAAGGGACGACACAGATGTGATTTATTTTCCAAAGCTCTCCTTTGCGTTTATATTCTTTCATTGGAAAATTCTGTCTGTGCTCCTAAGTTGGAGATATCACATTTCAGTTTTCCTGTATTCATGATTGAACGGGCGACACAAATGTGATTTAGTTTACAAAGTTGTGACTTTCCTTTCTATTCTTTTGGTGGAAACTTGTTTCTGTGCACTACAGTGGGAGATATCACTTTTCCATTTTCCTGTATTCCTAATTAAACGGACGACACACATGTTAGTTAGTTTACAAAGTTGTGTTTTACATTTCTGTATTTTCGTTGGAAACTTCTTTCTGTGCTCTCAAGTGGGAGATATCACTTTTCAGTTTTCCTGTATTTCTAATGTAACTGGCAACACACATGTGATTTAGTTTCCAAAGTTGTGCTTTACCTTTCTATTCTTACATTGAAAACTTCTTCCTGTACTCCAAAGTGGAAGATATCACTTTTCAATTTTCCTGTATTCCTAACTGTGCAGGTGACACACATGTTACTTAGTTTACAAAGTTGTGCTTTACATTTCTGTTCTTTCATTGGAAACTTGTTTCTGTGAGGTACAGTGCAAGATATCACTTTTCAGTTTTCCTGTATTCCTATTTGAACTGGCGACACACATGTGATTTAGTTTCCAAAGCTGTGCTTTGCGTTTCTATTCTTTCATTGGAAACTTCTTTCTGTGCTCTAAAGTGGGAGATATCACTTTTCAGTTTTCCTGTATTCCTAATTTAGCGGGCAACACTAATTTGATTTAGTTTAAAAAGTTTTGCTTTGCCTTTCTATTCTTTTGTTGGAAACTTGTTTCTGTGCACTACAGTGCAGATATCTCTTTTCACTTTTCCTGTATTCCTAATTGAACGTATGACACACATGTTACTTAGTTTGCAAAGTTGTGCTTTATATTTCTTTTCTTTCATTGGAAACTTGTTTCTCTGAGGTACAATGGGAGATGTCACTTTTCAGTTTTCCTGTATTCCTAATTCAACAGGTGACACACATGTGATTTAGTTTCCAAAGTTGTGCTTTTCATTTCTGTTCTTTTATTGGAAAATTCTTTCTGTGCTCTAAAATGGGAGATATCACTTTTCATTTTTCCTGTATTCCTAATTGAAAGGGCTATAAACATCTTACTTATATTACAAAGTTGTGCTTTACATTTCTGTTCTTTCATTGGAAACTTGTTTCTGTGAGGTACAGTGCCAGATATCACTTTTCAGTTTTCCTGTTATCCTAAATGAGCGGGCGACACACATGTTACTTAGTTTACAAATTTGTACTTTACATTTCTCTTCCTTCGTTGGAAAATTGTTTTTGTGAGGTACAGTGCAAGATATCACTTTTCAGTTTTCCTGTGTTCCTAATTGAACGGATGACACAGATGTGATTTATTTTTCAAAGCTCTGCTTTGTGTTTATGTTCTTTCATTGGGAACTTCTTTCTGTGCTCTAAAGTGGGAGATATCACTTTTCAGTTTTCCTGTATTCCTAATTGAACGAGCTACACAAATGTGATTTAGTTTACAAAGTTGTGACTTTCGTTTCTATTCTTTTGGTGGATACATGTTTCTGTTTTCTACAGTGGGAGATATCACTTTTCAGTTTTCCTGTATTCCTAATTGAACGGGCAACACTCATGTTACTTAGTTTACAAATTTGTACTTTACATTTCTCTTCTTTCGTTGGAAACTTGTTTCTGTGTGCTATACTGCAAGATATCACTCTTCAGTTTTCCTGTATTCCTAATTGAATGGTTGACACACATGTTACTTAGTTGACAAAGTTGTGCTTTAAATTTCTCTACTTTCGTTTGAAATTTCTTTCTGTGCTCTCAAGTGGGAGATAATCACTTTTCAGTTTTCCTGTATTCCTAATTGAAAGGGCTATACACATCTTACTTAGATTACAAAGTTGTGCTTTACATTTCTGTTCTTTCATTGGAAACTTGTTTCTGTGAGGTACAGTGCGACATATCACTTTTCAGTTTTCCTGTATTCCTAATTGAACGGATGACACAGATGTGATTTACTTTCCAAAGCTCTGTTTTGTGTTTATTTTCTTTCATTGGAAACTTCTTTCTGTGCTCTAAAGTGGGAGATATCACTTTTCTGGTTTCCTGTATTCCTAATTGAACGAGCGACACAAATGTGATTTAGTTTACAAAGTTGTGACTTTCCTTTTTATTCATTTTTGGAAACTTGTTTCTGTGCACTACAGTGGGACATATCACTTTTACAGTTTTCCTGTATTCCTAATTGAACGGGCAACACACATGTTACTCACTTTACAAATTTGTACTTTACAGTTCTCTTCTTTCGTTGGAAACTTGTTTCTGTGTGGTACAGTGCGAGATATCACTTTTCAGTTTTCATGTGTTCCTAATTGAACGATTGACACACATGTTACTTAGTTTACAAAGTTGTGCTTTACATTTCTGTATTTTCGATGGAAACTTCTTTCTGTGCTCTCAAGTGGGAGATATCACTTTTCAGTTTTCCTGTATTCCTAATGGAACTGGCGACACACATGTGATTTAGTTTACGAAGTTGTGCTTTGTGTTTCTGTGCTTTCATTGGAAACTTCTTTTTGTGCACTACAGTGGGAGATAGCACTTTTCAGTTTTCCTGTATTCCTAATTGAGCGGGCGACACACATGTTACTTAGTTGCAAAGTTGTGCTTTTCATTTCTGTTCTTTCATTGGAAACTTTTTTTTGTGAGGTACAGTACAAGATATCATTTTTCAGTTTTCTTCTATTCCTAATTGAATGGGTGACCCACATGTGATTTAGTTTCCAAAGTTGTGCATTGCTTTTCTGTTCTTTCATTGGAAACTTCTTTCTGTGCTCTAAAATGGGAGATATCACATTTCAGTTTTCCTGTATTCCTAATTTAGCGGGTGACACACATGTGATTTAGTTTACAAAGTTGTGACTTTCCTTTCTATTCTTTTGATGGAAACTTGTTTATGTGCACTACAGTGGGAGATATCACTTTTCAGTTTTCCTGTATTCCTAATTGAACAGACGACACACATGTTACTTAGTTTGCAAAGTTGTGCTTTATATTTCTTTTCTTTCATTGGAAACTTGTTTCTGTGCACTACAGTGGGAGATATCACTTTTCAGTTTTCCTGTATTCCTAATTCAACGGGTGACACACATGTGATTTAGTTTCAAAAGTTGTGGTTTTCGTTTGTATTGTTTTATTGGAAACTTTTTTCTCTGCTCTAAAGACGGAGATATCACTTTTCATTTTTCCTGTATTCCTAATTATGAGGCCTATAAACATCTTACTTAGATTACAAAGTTGTGCTTTAAATTTCTGTTCTTTCATTGGAAACTTGTTTCTGTGAGGTACAGTGCGATATCACTTTTCAGTTTTCCTGTATTCCTAATTGAACGGATGACACAGATGTGATTTTTTTTTCCAAAAAAACTTGTTTTTTGCTGAACAGTTCGATATATCTCTTTTCAGTTTTCCTGTATTCCTAATTGAGCGAGCGACACACGTGATTCAGTTTACAAAGTAGTGCTTTGCTTTTCTGTTCTTTCTTTGGAAACTTGTTCCTGTGCTGTACAGTGCGATATATAACGTTTCTGTTTTCCTGTATTCTTAACTGAGCGAGTGACACACATGTGATTTAGTTTACAAAGTAGTGCTTTGCGTTTATGTTCTTTCGTTGGGAACTTGTTCCTGGTAGGAACAAGTTAGGGTTAGGGTTAGGGTTAGTGTTAGGGTTATATCACTTTTCAGGTTTCCTGTATTCTTAACTGAGCAAGTGACATACATTTGATTTAGTTTAAAAAGTAGTGCTTTGCGTTTATGTTCTTTCGTTGGGAACTTGTTCCTGTTAGGAACAAGTTAGGGTTAGGTTGAAGGTTAGGTTGGGTTTAGGGTTAGGGTTAGGGTTGGGGTTATATCACTTTTCAGTTTTCCTGTTATAATATTTGAACAGGTGACACGTATGTGAATTACTTTACAAAGTTGTGCTTTGTGTTTCTGTTTTTTCGATGTAAATATGCTTCTTTGCCGTACATTTCGATATAATGCTTTTCAGTTTTCCTGTATTCCTAATTGAGCGAGCAACACACATGTGATTTAGTTTACAATGTAGTGCTTTGCGTTTATGTTCTTTTGTTGGAAACTTGTTCCTGTTAGGAGTTAGGGTTAGGGTTAGGGTAGGGTTAGGGTGAGGTTAGGGGTTAGTGTTAGTGTTAGGGTTAGGGTTAGGGTAGGGTTATGGTTAGGGTTAAGGTTACGATTAGGGGTTAGGGTTAGCGTTAAGGTTAGGGTTAGGTTTATCGGGTTAGGGTTAGGGTTAATGTTAGGGTTAGGGTTATGGTTATATCACTTTTCAGTTTTCCTGTTATAATAATTGAACAGGTGACACGTATGTAAATTACTTTACAAAGTTGTGCTTTGTGTTTCTGTTCTTTCGATGAAAACTTGTTTCTTTGCCGAACAGTTCAATATATCACTTTTCAGTTTTCTTGTATTCCTAATTGAGTGAGCGACACACATGTGATTCAGTTTATATAGTAGTGCTTTGCTTTTCTATTCTTTCGTTCGAAACTTGTTCCGGTGATGTACTGGGAGATATATATCTTTTCTGTTTTCCTGTATTCTTAACTGAGCAAGTGACACACATGTGATTTAGTTTAAAAAGTAGTGCTTTGCGTTTATGTTCTTTCCTTGGAAACTTGTTCCTGCTAGGAATGATTTAGGGTTAGGTTTAAGGTTAGGTTAGGGTTAGGGTTAGGGTAAGGGTTAGGGTTAGGGATAGGTTTAGGGTTAGGGTTAGTGTTAGGGGGTTAGGGTTAGGGTTATATCACTTTTCAGTTTTCCTGTTGTAATAAATGAACAGGTGACACATATGTGAATTAGTTTACAAAGATGTGCTTTGCGTTCCTGTTATTTTGTTGAAAACTTGTTCCTGTGCTGTACAGTGCGATATATCAATTCTCAGTTTTCCTATATTCATAATTGAGCGAGCGAAACACATGTGATTTAGTTTACAAAGTAGTGATTTCCTTTTCTGTTCTTTCGTTCAAAACTTGTTCCTGTGCTGTACAGTGTGATATATCACTTTTCAGTTTTCCTGTTATAATAATTGAACGGGTGACACATATGTGTATCAGTTTACAAAGTTGTGCTTTGCGTTTCTGTTCTTTCAATGGAAACTTGTTTCTGTGCTGTACAGTGGGAGATAACACTTTTCAGTTTTCCTGTATTCCAAATTGAGCGAGCGACACCCATGTGATTCTCTTTACAAAGTAGTGCTTTGCTTTTCTGTTCTTTCATTGGAAAATTGTTCCTGTGCTGTAAAGTGTGATATATCACTTTTCAGTTTTCCTGTATTCCTAATTGAGCAAGTGACACACATGTGATTTAGTTTAGAAATAGTGTTTTCCGTTTCTGTTCTTTCGTTCCAAACTTATTCCTGTGCTTTATAGTGTGATATATCACTTTTCAGTTTTCCTGTATTTCTAAATGAGCTAGCGACACACTTGTGATTTAGTTTAGAATGTAATGCTTTTCGTTTCTGTTCTTTTGTTGGAAACTTGTTCCTGTTAAGACAAGTTAGGGTTAGGGTTAGGGTTAGTGTTAGGGTTATATCACTTTTCAGGTTTCCTGTATTCTTAACTGAGCGAGTGACACACATTTGATTTAGTTTAAAAAGTAGTGCTTTGTGTTTATGTTCTTTCGTTGGAAACTTCCTGTTAGGAACAAGTTAGGGTTAGGGTTAGGGCTAAGGTTAGGGTTAGGGTTAGGGTTGGGGTTAGGGTTAGGGTTGGGGTTAGGGTTAGGGTTAGGGATTATTGTTAGGGATAGGGGTTAGGGTTAGTGTTATATCACATTTCAGTTTTCCTGTTTTAATAATTGAACAAGAGGCATGTATGTGAATTAGTTTACAAAGTTGTGCTTTATGTTTCTGTTCTTTCATTGGAAACTTGTTCCTGTTAGAAACAATTTAGGTTTAGGGATTGTGATAGTGTTAGGGTTAGGGTATTGTCAGGTTTAGGTTTAGGGTTAGGGTTAGGTGTTAGGCCTAGGGTTAGGGTTAGGGTTAGGGTTAGGGTTCTATCACTTTTCAGTTTTCCTGTTAAAATAATTGAACTGGCAACACATATGTGAATTAGTTTACCAAGTTTTGCTTTGCATTTCTGTTCTTTCGATGACAACTTGTTTCTTTGCTCTACAGTTCGATATATCACTTCTCAGTTTTCATGTATTCCTAATTGAGCGAGCGACACACTAGTGATTTAGTTTACAAAGTAGTGCTTTGCATTTCTGTTCTTCTGTTGCAAACATGTTTCTGTCCTGTACAGTGCGATATATCACTTTTCAGTTTTCCTGTTATAATAATTGAACGGGCGACATTTATGTGAATTAGTTGCAAAGTTTTGCTTTGCATTTCTGTTCTTTCGATGGAAACTTGTTTCTGTGCCATACAGTGCGAGATAAAATCTTTAGGTTTCCTGTATTCCTAATTGAGCGAGCGACACACATGTGATTCCGTTTAAAAGTAGGGCTTTGCTTTTCTGTTCTTTCTTTGGAAACTTGTTCCTGTGCTGTACAGTGAGTTATATCGCTTTTCAGGTTTCCTGTATTCCTAATTGAGCGAGCGACACACCTGATTCCGTTTAAAAGTAGTACTTTGCTATTCTATTCTTTTGATGAAAACTTATTTCTTTGCCGTACATTTCGATTTATCGCTTTTCAGTTTTCCTGTATTCCTAGTTGAGCTAGCGACACACATGTGATTTAGTTTACAAAGTAGTGCTTTGTGTTTATGTTCTTTCCTTGGAAAATTGTTCCTGTTAGGAACAAGTTAGGGTTAGAATTCAGGTTAGGGTTAGGGTTAGGGTTAGGGCAGGGTTAGGGTTAGGGTTAGGGGTTAGTTTTACAGTTAGGGTTAGGGTTAGGGGGTTAGGTCAGGGTTATGGTTAGGGTTAGGGTTAGTGTTAGGGTTAGGGTAGGGTTAGAGCTAGGATTTGGGGGTTAGGGTTACGGTTAGGGTTAGGGTTATATCACTTTTCAGTTTTCCTGTTATAATAATTGAACAGGCGATACGTATGTGAATTAGTTTACAAAGTTGTGCTTTGCGTTTCTGTTCTTTCGATGAAAACTTGTTTCTTTGCTGTACAGGTTGATATATCACTTTTCAGTTTTCTTGTATTCCTACCTGAGCGAGCGACACACAGGTGATTTAGTTTACAAAGGAGTGCTTTGCATTCATGTTATTTCGATGCAAACTTGTTTCTGTGCTGTACAGTGCGAGATAACACTTTTTAGTTTTCCTGTATTCCTAATTGAGCGAGCGACACACATGTGATTCAGTTTGCAAAGTATTGCTTTGCGTTTATGTTCTTTCGATGGAAACTTGTTCCTGTTAGGAAAAACTTAGGGTTAGGGTTAGGGTTAAGATTTGGGGGTTATGGTTATGGTTAGGGTTAGGGTTAGGTTTAGAGTTATATCACTTTTTAGTTTTCCTGTTATAATAATTGTACAGGCGACATGTTTGTGAATTAGTTTACAAAGTTGTGCTTTGCATTTCTGTTCTTTCGATGTAAACTTATTTCCTTGCGGTACAGTTCGATATATCACTTTTCAGTGTTCTTGTATTCCTACCTGAGAGAGCAACACACATGTGATTTAGTTTACTAAGGAGTGCTTTGCGTTTATGTTCTTTCCTTTGAAACTTGTTCCTGTTAGGAACAATTTAGGGTTAGGGTTATTGTTAGGGTTAGGCTTAGGGTTAGGGTTAGGTTTAGGGTTAGGGTTAGGGTTAGGGTTAGGGTTAGGGTAGGGTTAGTGTTACGGTTAGGTTTAGGTTTATGGTTAAGGTTAGGGTTAGGGGTTAGGGTTAGGGTTAGGGTTAGGGTTGTGGGGTGTGGGTTTTTGGGGGTTAGGGTTAGGTTTAGGGTTATATCACTTTTCAGTTTCCCTGTTACAATAATTGCTCAGGCGACACGTATTTCAATTAGTTTACTGAAGTTGTGTTTGTGTTTCTGT
>JAEOAE010004378.1:0-28807 GCA_036365155.1 Meriones psammophilus | reverse complement strand
GAATCCTGTAAACTATAGTAAACATGGGAAGAATTTTTATGTAATTTTTAATATAGAAATTTTACATTTGAGAATGTAGAGAACATTGATGCTCATATGAAAGAACGCATTTCTAATGTTATTGCCGATTTAAAAGAAAGATTTTCTAACGATGATATAGCATTATGTCAATTCAGTTCGAAAATGTTTTTTTGTCTATTATACGCAAAACAGATTAAGCTCTTAGAATATGCTACAAAAAAAACATTGAAAACCCATTTTATTGCCCTATCATTATTAAAGATTGTACTTTATCCAAATAAACAGTTGCTATTACTCATATGTTACCGGGATCCAAAAGTGCTCGGTTTTTTCCAATATATGATATTCAGAAATTATTGGAGTACATTGAAAATAGAAGGTGAAACCCTATCACTATCTTTTAAGATGAATTCTAAAAAATTATCTACGACAAGCTATGTGTTAAAAGAATTAGAGTATAGACAGTGGAAAACATTAAGAAAAAATGGTGAGACACATCCATTATCTATTCATCAAGAAATGATAGAAAAAGATCAAAGTAGACAAAGTAAGATGCTGAAAATCTGTATTTTTGGGAAATATATATATCAAAATTTATTCTAAAGGAAAGACAAGAAATGCGTAATCAAAGACAATTGTTGAAACAAATGAAAAAAATCACATTAGAAGAAACGATGGATGCAATTGCGAAGTTGATGATGATTTAGCTAGTATAAAAGATACTACTGTGCTATGAATTCAGATGAATAGGCTTTTCTTTGCCAAACCATCTACACAATGAAAACTAGAAGTTCTACAATAAAATCAAACCACATGGTAAAAATGAAGACGATACCATAATAAAAAGAATGTTTTGTAAAAAACAAAAAAATAATTGTAAAAAAGCAATGTAAAGATTATTTTAAAACGGTACAGTCTAAAGTAGACAGTGCCTTCTGTATGTGCAAATCCCTGCAAGTATTAATGTGATGAATTATTAACAATGGAACAAAAACGACAGCGTATTTGTCCATGTTGTTATAAACCTGAAAAAGAATCTAACTGCATCAATATGACAGATAAGAAACGAAAAATACACGAAAACAGAAACACGTTCTACTAAATGATCCTGATGAAACTGGTAGTAATAATGTGTCCTTACCAATTGTAACTTTGATAGTAAATATGCGTCCTATACGAAAGATATAACTTCTTCATTAATTGAAACTACAAAAGTGATCCATCGGATTATATAATTCAATTTTTTACACCTCAGTGTGATTATATGCTTAAAATGTTAAAAATTAATGACGAAATTTTTAAAATTGCACTCAGTCCCAAAAAATCACCTCTGTATTGGGTGTACTGCATATATTGAACATTATAATATAATTGAACTGGTAAATATGGAACTGTGTATAATTTTTGTGGATCTGCTGTTAAACGCAATAATCGAACAGAAGTTGAAATTACTAGCTTTTATTATGGATGTACAAAAACCATTCCAGATAATGAAGATTTAAAATGTATTAAGACCGCCTTAATGCAAACCAAAAGACATCTGTTTTGAACACGACACATTATTTTGTGATATTTATAATACAGACTTGTACCATTTTGAAAATTGGGATTTGTCACATGTAAATAACTATTATCATATTTTTTGCCAAGTTAGCAGATGCTGTATGATATTTGAATATGTGTTGTTATATTAGTCATTGTGATATTAGTTTGGGAAATTGCCTAATAAATCATGATGTTGGTCTCATAACGAAAATTGTTTTATGTGATTACAGTATTAGTGATATTCATCCAATAAATAATGGATATTGCTTCGTTATATCTGAAACAGATAAAAGTTTTAAAATGTTAGCTGTAGTAATAAATCATCAGAAAATATAATCCAGCTATTAGGCCTATGGTTATAGAAAAAGATGTCATTATTAATCCACTTATAGATTTTGAAGACAATGACAGCACTATTCGACACTGCAATTTAGAATTATGTGCAGTTGGAAATGTTGTTTTACTTTGCCTCATTCGACTATGTTGTTCTGGGGGTGTAAGAGCTGCACAACGCATTTTTGAACATAATATCAATAAGTATTCTAACAATGCTTGTCAAATTACACCCTTGAAAATCTTTATTATTATAAAAATGTGTGCAAATTCACTTGCCTATCAAATCCTTTTAATCGGATTGTTACTACAGACATGCAAGTAAAAATTTACGATTATGTATATAAATACTTGACAAAAAAATTGTTTTGATATCAGAAACATTTTTGATTTGACCTATACCTTGGATTAAAAGAGATTTCTGAAGAACCAATCAAATCAAAGCGCCAAATATTTAATGAGTCTGTGTATGGCAGGAAATTTTAGAAGATCTAGAAGAACTGGCTAATGTATTAGTCTTAGAAGATCTAGATAAAGATCCCAGCAGAATATTTAATAAAGACAGATAAATACTATGGATGATGAAATTACAACTCAATTATTTCAAGTAGCTGATAATAATCAGTTTATCTTTTTTATTAGAAACTTTTCAATTCACAATCAGAAATATGCAGTATTCCTATATGGTGTATGAAATTAATACATTTTTGTGTAGTTATATATAAATATAATTGTTTGATTTCTCAAAAACCGTTATGTGTAGAAATCCTAAAGTATATAGAATGTACATTGAATAATATAAATTCAATAAAACCAGTATTTGGTGATGGTGTTACATTTGACGATACCAAAGAAAAATGTTTAGAATTATGTATAGGTCTAAAAGTTTTTCACACCATCACATATATCTAAAATATTGAAAATGATAGAAAAGAAACTAGAGGACAATCAAACAATTTACTGTGGCATTTGCTGAGAAAAATACCATTACGGCTTCACGACTACATGAATTATATTTTTATAGAAAACTAGATGTTACCGAAAGACCACGATATATGGGATCTGCAGTAGCAAATGGTATAAGACATGAATCTATAATCAAAACATTAATAAGTACTTATGTGACTAAAGAAAAATAACTATTACTGATCTTGGATTATTGTTAGATCCAGTATCATGTTTACTTGGTGCTTCTTAGATTACTGTTCTGGAAACAAGTGTAGATGCAGATAATTTGATACATGTAGGTGATAATCTTGCTATTTATGATTAAATATAGAGATAAATATTGTAGAACGTCTACAGATCAATTTGTACAAAATATTATAAATAATCCTAATGAAGACACATTTTGTAAATTTATAATGTCTCATAAAGTGCCCGCTATAGAGTACAGAGAGGATGATAAAATACCTTCTGTTAAAGAGTTTTAATGACGAGAAATAAATTATATGAATCTTCAAAGAGAACTAGAACTTGTTCTACATCTGAACTATTAAAAGGTAGTTTACAGAAGCAAATCTCTGAATGAGGACATTAAATCAACGGTTATAATTTTTGATTGTAAAGAAAAATATGTGAAATTGAGGACTCTTCTAAGATATGGGAAATATTTGAAAAGGCAAATGATTTAGTATAGATGCATTTATCAACCCAAGGCATAAGTATTATACTCAGTTACTTTTACAGCAATATATTTTGACAAAATTATATGTACAAGATCATAGTGACCCAGAACGCATAGATGCTAACAAGGTTCCTACAGTTAATATAGTTTCTGCATTTTTTAGAAAGAAAAATGAAAATGAAGTAAAATTTTTTGTTAATGATATTGAATATTCGGAAGAAAATGTTCCATTGTCTTTAATTATAACACCTGTGCGAATTGATCCAGTGTATACCTGTCAAATTATTAACGACGTGTATAATTTGTGAAAAAAAAGATATTTTAAAAAAAACATCACTAGAAGTATGGGTGCGCAATGCTGTAAACGAATATCAGGGGATTTTTTTACGAGAGAAGACTCCATAACAGACTATAAAGGAAATGTGATTACTCTAACCAAAGAATTTGAAGCATTATCAGATACTGATTCAGAATCGGAACAGGATGTACAAAAACCATTATTAAAGGATGTTCAATCTTTCAATTGCTGGGATACAGCTAATAATATTACAAAACATAAAGAAAAAAAATACAAACAAGTACAAAATGAATCATGTAATATGATTTTTAATAAACTTTATTCTGTAGATTTTTCAGTTGTGTTTCTTCATCATCTTCGTCATCTACACCGGGTGTATTGTATTTAATAGCCGGTATCTCTTTCTTCTATGTAGGATAAATCTTACTATACGACAGATAGTGAATATGAGCCAAATAGTTAGTAGTATCCCTATATTTATCCATATTTTCGTAATCCATTCAGATCCATTAATTTGTTCATATTTATAAATAGGGTATATCAGACCACATATTCCACAAAAACACCAAATATGAAATCCAAATTGAATTTTCATGTAAGGATACAAAATAGTTTTGTAATATAAAGAAAATGACAATAAGTACTAAGAAAGTATTCATTGCACCAAATGCCACATGAGCAGATCGTATAAAGAATTTGTTTCCCAATCCTAAGGAGAGACTCATACCAAGTACACCATAGTAGAAAATCCAAATATTATCAACACATAATTAACGAGCATAGTTTTGTATTTCACACTTCCTCTTAGACGTGGATGAAGTCTAGAAAAAAGCAAAATTGGATTTTTCATATGATTGATATTGTGTCATCATAGTTATTGTATAAGCAACCAAACATAGATAGAACAATGTAAAAGCAAAACTAGCAACCATTGTTAACCTAAATGCCAGTGCACATAAAAAGAATTGAAACAGGACCATCATTAAAACATATTGAAAACACGACAAACTATCACCCATACATGTTATATCTCTTGTAGATTGATTGACATTAGTAGTCTTCTCTGCTGTTGAAATAGTGACACAACAGATGAAGTAATACAACAAAATAAAAAAAAACATAATATTTACAGCAACAACAAATATTATACTTTGAATTTTATCCAAATATAAATGAGGAGTAAATGTTGTTGGATCATTATGTAAAGAAAGATTCAATTTTGCCATATCAACTACTGCAAAATAGGCACACGGAAATCCAAGATCGAAAAAGTGAACCGCTGCAACGTGTACAGTGACGTTTATAAACGTCAATGTGGCAATTATAATAGAAAATATCCATATTTTTAAGTTAATGCTATCTATTCTACTTCCTGCCATCTTGTAAAACGTTTGTCAAAATGAACTCTGCGGGCTGTAGAAGTTCAAAGATATTTTCAAATTGGTTTGGATTTGATGTAGAAGAGCAGAATTTGACGAAAATGTTATTTTATATAGGCAGACGGAATCTTCCGTATCATTTAATGATATTTTTGAAGAAATTAAATAGTGCATGCTCCTATGGGGTCTGGAAAAACAAAAGCAGTAATTAATTGGTTACAAAACTTTCCTTTAAATGTTTCTGTTCTAATAATTTCCTGTCGAAGAACATTCAGTTATGAGCTATCTAATCGATTAAAATCGCTATCAAATCGTATTTTTTTGAACTATATATAAATATTAATGAAACAACCATAAGTGCTTTCAACTTAATTATACAAATTGAAAGTATACACAGGATTTCAAAACATATGACATTGTGATCCTAGACGAAGTTATGTCTATTATTTATCAATTCTTTTCAAAACAATGAATAAAGTTCATATCGTAGATATGAAATTCTTACATATTTTACGACATGCACAGTATATCATTGCAATGGATGCTACTGTGAATAAACAGTTTGTAAGATTTATGACTGAAATAAAACCTAACACAAAAATTGCAGTAATAATCAATACTTATGTACATTCTGGATTTAATAAAAGAGTGGCTTTTTTTTGTCCAGAATTTAAAAGCACGTCGGAAAATTGTTTTTTAACATTTTAAAAAGGAAAATACTGGAAGACAAAAAGATTTGTATTTTTTGTAACACTATAACAGCGGCAGAATATTTAAAAAGAGGAAATTGTACAATTTTGTAAAAAGATTTTATTATTAACATCAAAACAAAACGATGTGAATCCTTAGATAAATGGGAAACAGTTTGATATAATTATCTATAATTCCGTTATCACAGTGGGATTAAGTTTTGATAAGATTTTTTTAGCAGTTTATTCGCATATATACAAATGTTTAATGGCGGACCTGGAATGGTAGCAATGTATCAGTCACTGGTAGAGTTAGAACATTAATAGAAAATGAGATGTACATATATTTAAATCCTGTAATTCTTAAAACAGAGTATCCAGTTTTTCATACTGTATTACCTATTAATGATTCAGAACCTGATTGGGATGTTTTTGAAAAGACTGCAATTGAAAATAGTTGTAAAGATTTTTTTAAAAATGTACCGCTGATATATATTTTTCAAAAATCTTTGTAAGACAATATTTTAGATTAAGATTCATGTTAGAACGCAGTATATTAAATAGTTTATGTGATAGTTTTTCACTATTACGTGTTCTGCTATATAAAAATGCTATTCAGGTAAATATCATATCTTATGATATAACTGTTAAACAAAACATATTTAAATTTTTTGAAAGTCTCATGTCTAATTGTAAGCATATACATAAGAAAAAAGCAATATCTGAAAATGAAAATAATTTTATGGAAATAATCAATCATCCTAATACGACATTTGATGGTACTTTTTTTTTAATGATGAAACAAAAATCCACAAAGATTATGTTGAATGCATTAATACATTTTCTACCAAATTTTTATCAACATCTGATATGAAATTAGCATCAGAATTACTACAAAATTGCAAACAGAAAATAACAGATATTTTTTTGTAAATGTAGTCCTTACAGAATATGCTAAAACATGTTCTAATCCATTACAGTTACATAAAGAACTAAATGAACTAAAAATATAATAATCCCACATTTTTTATGTACAGAAAAATCAACACTAACAGATATGTCTTCAACATTAGAACCAGATATGCTTGTGGATATAGCCATTACTGGTTTAGCGATATTGAAAGATTTAAATTTAAAGAGTTGTACAGACCTTACTACAGAAATATCTGAAGATGCAATTATTTTATGTGCTGTAATGAAAATCTAATAAATTGTTATTAATGCTTCAATTGATATTCACTACTCATGTACAACATTTTCAAAGATATGACTTTAGAATTTTACAATTATTTCGACGATTACAAGGTATGCGAATTACGAGTGAATTTTCAATAGCCCAATTTAGTATCATGATTTTAAAAATGTTTTTTAAAAGTGCTTACAATATGACCCTTGTACAAATAAAAAATAAGTATGAAAATCAGAAACCTTTTAGAAATTTAACTAAAACCGATATGGAAAGAATACTAGATAGATGGCAAGTACTGTGATCATTTAACTACGTTTAGGAGTTACGTAAAGCTTTAACACAGCACGTGGAATCGAGAAAGTCCAAGAGTTGTTATAGACTCATAGGAGAGGGATATATGTGTACATTTTAATTTTAGTCACGTACAGTGAAAACATGGCGAAATGTGCGACCAAAACGGGTTTTGTTTGCGCTTTAAACTTATATACTTTTATACAAAAACCATGTGATTTTGAAAAAATTCCAATTCTTCAATGTTTATTTTTTGATATTATAAATAAAAAAAGTACGACGTTTTTCTTGTTATTGGTGAACCTGTTGAAAAGAAAATCCATGATATCATAGTTACAGACATGAATTCTCTTCTCAGTCTATCACTGATTAATAATTCAACATTTGAAAAAAATGTCCTATTTGGTGAAGATTCTATTTTTTAATTCACCATTAATACAAAAATTATCAGATTTCTTTACTTTAGTAACATGTGAAATAAATAATGAAGTAATAATTGGAACGTGTAAAGCTAACTGTACTATTATGGATCAACATATACAAGAAATATACATAGAATTAAGAGTTGTGGGATCCTATACAAAAATACAAAAATAACTCAAGAAGACAATTTGGAAAAAAACAGTTGCCATTAAAAAAAAAATGAGAATGGGTTATTCATGTGACTCATTCTCTTTTTCCTTTTACGGATGATACAAAGAAACCATTTTTTATGATAAAGAAAATAAGGATGATATTATAAAAAAAATTAAATGATTTTTACTGTAAAAAGATATTACGTTCAATGAGAAGAGGTTAAGATTAATTGTACCGAAATATATGTGCATTATATATGATGAAGAACAATGTTTTTTGGCAATACGAACCGTGTTATCGTTTATAATAAAAAGTTTTTATGGAGATTTTACAGGTCATCAATTATTATTTGATTATATAGGACCTGATCAACTTCCAACAGGAAGTGATGGCTCAATGTTCTTTATAGGATTTCCTTGTCCTTTATTACGGTCTTCCTACTTGTCACAAAAAACATCCTTTCTATATTGTAGATGAATTAAAAATGTTACGTGGCGTACCCTATATATTTAAAAAAGAAGGACAATTAATCTTGTTGAAGAATATACCTTCTAATTTAGAGCCTAGTAATTTAGATTTTCCATTAAAGAAAATGAATGGTAAATTATTCGAACAATATGAATATGTTGTTGAAAAATTTAAACTATATCCACAAATTGTTTTTTCTGAGAAAGCTATAATTATAATCACATTTTCCAACTTATTACAGACTATATTACAAAAATCATATTGTGGATTTTACAGTTTTCAATTCAGATATGAACATAGAAAATTGCTTTAAATTTATTTGTAGATTACAATTTTGTGATACAAATAACTATACAATAATTACATCTTTAATATATCGATTTATAAACACATTAATTGCTGAATATAAAATATGTGATTTAACATGGCTCTTTATGAAAGAAATGCATTGTTTATATTTTATTGGTAATATATCAAACATACAAATACTAGAAACTATCTTAGTTAATTGTTGGCACACTACAGTTCATCAAGATATACCACCTAAATATAAGATCGAAAAGGCAATGCACCGAGTTTTATCTGCCTTATAAATGACATATGTTTATGTAGTGCTATTACAAAACCTCAGTTTACACATTGGTCAATAGAAGCAAATAAGTTTATACACGCTACTATAGATTTGTGTAATAATCATTTTGATACGATAAAATTTGAAAATTTATTAGAGCAGTTGGTTTTTTCATATATAATGAATAGAATAAATGTTAATTATTGGATAGATGATTTCCAACCTTTACAATATCACCTTGCTGATCATGATGGGATATTAGATTCTAATAATTTTAAAGCAGTGTTTTTAAAAGATGGTACTATAGGTCATCAATCAAGGTATTCAGCACTCAATGATATGATAAACTACAATTTTTTATTTAAAATTAATAATACAAATTATTAGAACATGGTTACAAAAGTTTGTACATGAAGATTTCATTTTAGATTTTGATGTTGTGTGTAACAATGTTTTAACAGAATGTAATCATCTATTTAGTGTTAATTAAATGTTTATTTTTATTTAATATATCATATAACAAATTTCTATTGTTGTATTTTTATTAGTGAATAAATGTTTTCTGCCAATGTTAACGTAATAGTACTATTCCCAAATAAAATATCATTACAGACATTTGCTTGTGCTTTTTACTTTTTCATACAAAGCCGCATTATAATTGGTATATGTTTTATAATCATAGTCTCATTAACATCATAAAACACATACAACGACGAACATGTTAATTGTATGCAAGTTTGTAATAAAAATGGTATTGACTATTGTCTTACATTTGAATTGTGATAAATACGCATATAATTTATACAAAGTACTTTTTTATGGGTAGATTTTCTAAAGCATATAACACACCACATAAAACAAAATCTATTTCTTCTTCTTGGTTTTAATATGATTATTCGTCTTTGTAGTTGAAAATCACATAGTCGTATTTGTGTTAGGGTGTCTTCTGAATTTAACAGCGTTATTCCACAATAACCAAGTACATCCGGTTTTTGGTTGTTCACTTTGAAATTCTTTAGAAGTTAAATGGTACCATTTAACAAATGAAAATATAGTTGTTTAGATACACTAATATCAATAATAGGTAATTTTCGTAATATTATCATTTTATCATAGTTAAGTTCCAAGATAGCTCGGACGGTTAATGTGTTGTATCGATCGCATGTCGTGGATTCTTTTAATTTTTTTCAATAGTATGTTCATGGTTATCAATATCTGTGTTTTTTATTCTGTATGAAATGTTCAGAATGTGTTTTCATGTACGTATGTAACTCTCTATCACAGACGAGTTTTAAATATTCTTTTATTTTTGAATTTTCATAAATAGCTAAACCAATTTCTGTATAAGATAAAAATAAAAATTCTTCGGGTATTGTATCTAAATGTGGCAATTGTAAGATTTTAGTTAAATAAGGTAAAATTACTAATTCTATTGTATAATTAGAAAACGAAATGCTTTCTTCCAAACCCTGATTGTTCATATTTTTTCGCAATTGAAAAGTTCGTAGATATTCAGATTCCCATATATCATTGATTTTTTTCATCGTGTTCTATGTCTGGTACAAATTGAGATAGAAAACTATTTATGATATGTCTTTCATCATCCATATAAATACTTTGACATGGAATAGATTGTACTTTATTTAACGCTGCTGCTAATGACATGCTGTCTAAATCGTAATCTAAAGATATATCATGTTGTTCAGGATAATCTAATTTATTTATGACACTTTTAATTCTTTTATCTTCTTTTTTCAAAACTTTTATTAGTCGTTTTTAAAACATTGATTTCATTCATTTGTGATTGTAATTGTTCTTCCACATACATTTCATTATTTGTTTTTTAAATATTTTTTTACATCCTTTTCAGGATATGTTCTGAAGCAGCCTTAGAAAAAGACCTTGTCCTGGCATGAGTTTACTATGGTCAATTATAGAAGGTGTTAATTCTTCTAAAAACGTTTCGACACTATTTTCTACATTTAATTTGGATTTACTATCAGATATGTTTAATAAAAATTTCATTAGATGTTTTTTAGCGTCACTTGTTTTTTCTTCCTTTTCTATAAGATCCATAATGGTTTTATTAGTGAATTCTTGTTTTAATGTAGTTAATATTTTAATGGGAAACGTATTCAAAAGTTGGCACATTTTTCTGTGTCTGCGTACACCGTCATATTTTATTATTTCTTTGTGTAGATGTCCCAAAGGAGTTGGATAAATTACTCTATTGTCTATAATCAAAGGCTCATTGTGTACATAACAATTCACTAACTTGTTTTCTAAAAAGCATTCAACTATATTTTGTTTATTCTTAAAGATTTTGACGTTCATAAAATCTAGAATATGTATATTGTTTAATTTTAGTAATATAGACTGTAATAGTTTAAAGTTATTATTAGTGATTTCGATGGTGAGAGATGGTACGGTCGAAGAAGGTGTAAAAATATCATTCACGATTTTTAGTTTATCTGTAATTTTATAAGGCACTATACCAACAGTAGTTAACCAATCTATATATTTTACATAACTATTTGTATCCATCGTATAAATAATTTCTTTTACCAATCTAATAATGTAATCGATTAATGTTTTTTTTATAGCTTCTTCCCATGTTCTTACGTATGTTTCAAATGTTAAACCACGTCCATAAAATGGAAAGGATGTGGTATGAACGTACCACTCGTGTTGATTTGCGTAATAGTTACATTATTCATAAGCACAGAGCAGAGACCGTAAAACAATTGTTTCTTTAAAACACTTTGGTCTCTTAGAACCTGGTGTATAGTCTGTCCTTTTGAGAATACCAATTGTCCATGAATAATATTTAAAAAATTTTATAGTATCTGTATTTGGAAAAATGACATCTTTTTCTTCATTATTTTCTGGGAAATATAATGACAAAATTTGTTCTTAACATGACTTCTGCTGTAATGGTGGAAGATATTGTAGATAAAGTATCTGTTATGTCAGAAAAGACATTAGATTCGCCGTTACCGATTAATTGGCACAAAAATATTTTAGATCCTGAAATAGAACACAATTCAAATTTTCAAGATTCTAAGGTCATAGGTGATGAAGAAATGGCAGAACCGTTACCGTTTTTACCGTTTGCTGTTGTATTGATAACAGGTACGGCAGGAGCAGGCAAAACTTCTAGCATTAAAACTTTAGCGGTAAATTTAAATTGCACAATCACTGGTACGACATCAGTAGCTGCTCAGAATCTTAATGCTGTTCTTAATAGAAGCAAACACGCTCAAGTAAAAACAATTTTTAAATCGTTTGGCTTTAATAGTACTCACGTTTCTATGTGCGATAGATTAACAACCACTCCTAATGAATGGAATATCAAGACACAACAAAAAGTTGATTTATCCAAATATTGGAATATAATTTCCGATATTGCAAACCGTGCTTTAGAAACACATGAGAATTGTGAAAAAGAAGAATGATCTTCCAGATTTTTGTGAAAATAATATAATTATTATAGATGAAGCTGGACAAGTATTGAGACATATTTTACAGTGTGTTGTATTTTTTTACTGGTTTTATAATAGTTTATACGATACTAAACAATATAGAGAAAGAAAAATACCGTGTATCGTTTGCTTAGGATCACCAACCCAAACAAGTGCATTAATAACATCATTTGATCCTATCACTCAAAATAAAGAAACCAGAAAAGGATTGGACATATTATCTGCATTGATTAGTGATAGTGTCTTATATGAATATTGTGGCATAGAAAATAATTGGATTATCTTCATAAATAATAAAAGATGTACAAATTTTGATTTTGGCAATTTTCTAAAACATATAGAATTCGGCCTACCAATTACAGACGATTTAGTAAGTTATTTGGATCAATTTGTTCAACCGGCATCTTATATACGGGATCCAAACAATGATATTGAAATGACAAGATTATTTTTGTCACACAACGATGTTCAAAAATATTTTCAAAGTCTTCATGAACAAATAGAACTGAGAGATAGAAGTAGACTTTTTACATTACCTATTTATTGTTGTGTAAACTATGAACAATTTGAAAAATATAAAGAACATATTGGAAAGCTTGATTTGGATGTGTTATCATGGTTCAAATTAAATATGACTCGGATTAGTACATATTCTCAATTTATAGACCAAAATATTTCTAAGAATATATCTGCTGAAGAAATATGTGTTGAGGATGATCATGTAGATCATATTCTAATAACGTGTAACGTTAAATATGTTCGTAATAGTTCTATCAGTGTTAATACTAAAATGAAATGTTGTACAGTTGGATATTCTGGGTCTTTTAATAAGTTTGTGAGTCTTTACAAAGTGAACAATTTATAGAATCTACCCCATGTGATCAGACTGTCTATGCATATACATTCTTAACAAATTTAATGTACTCTGGTATGTATGCCTTTACATCATCTAGTTTTATTACTGTCCATATAATGCAGGAATTTAAACAGATCTCTATGCCTGTAATTGATATATTGCAAAATGTCAAACAGCCTGATATTTCAAATAATGTAGAAACTTGATAATTATGATTTTTCTATAGATGAAACCCAAGATCAAGAACTGTTAAGTAATGATCCTTTTATGATCCTTTTATTCTATTTATGCCAGTCCACCACATACTAATCTTTCTTTTGAAGAAATAAGTAATATATATTCTATTTTTAAAATATTTTTATTACAAGATATAACATCATGCAAAAATATACAGCAAATAAATTTGAGAAACTCACTGGTTACATATAATAAGACAAATGTATTCCGTAAAAAAGACTGGAGAATTGGTTTCACATACAGGCGTTTTTTTGGTCTTCTTTCTTTTGCAGTTTCTACAGTTATATATTAGAAGGTTATACATATAATACTGTTTCTTCTTTATGTCTGACAGAAATATACCAAAGATAATCCATGAGCGTGGCTTTCCGAAACTCATCATTAGAGATGTTCATGGTTTTATCAGCATATTAGATAGTAATGTTTCAAAATTTATTGACTCTTCAAGCGGAGAAGGATTTAATCTTTGTGTTACATATGATTATGGTATACCCTCACAGCTCACAATGACTGTAGTTAAATGTCAAGGACTTTCTCTGCAAAAAGTTGGTATAGATTTTGAAATAATCCAAAGAAATTGAACTTAAGTACTATATATGTTGCAATATCGAGAGTTACAAATCCACAATATTTGATGATGAATATAAATCCTTTACGATATCCTTATGATAATGATAATGTTATTTCTTCTCATATTGTAAAAAGCTCTTAAAACAATAAAACTATGTTAATTTTTTAGTTTCTGGTATATACATGAAAAGTCTATGCACAACAACATTAAGAGTGTAACACAAGCAATAAAGATTATGCCTAAGATTGTCCAGTATCATGATGTATTCTTGTTGGTGTCTCATTTTTTACATTTGTAATTTTTGCCATTTATTGTAAATTGAAAATCTTTATTTGTGGAATTATTGTGCTTTCATAACACTTCATTTTCGTACCATCATTTGTTAATTTAACATTGATGACATTTATTTTTTGTAATATCCATATTCTTCTGTGTCTGATTTATCCATAGCATACACGTTATTTCAGTCTTATTTGCAACTATAGCAATCCAGAATTTATTTCAGTAATTTTTTCCTTCACCCCATTTTCATATTTAGTTGTGTCATTTGTGCAATTTTTTTGATGTGAATAGTCTCACCAATTACCAGTTGAATAACTATACACAATATTATAACCCTCATCGTGACGCGCGTTGAAGAACCACAGACAATTTTGAATTGAGTTGATTTTAGTGTTTATTTAAGGTTTAGGAAAGGGGGTTGGGTAGGGGAAAAGGTTGGGTAAGGAAATGGGTTGTAAGGGAAATGTTGGGTAAAGAAATGAGGTTGTAAAATAGGGGTTGTAAGGGAAATGGGGTTGGGTAAGGGAAATGGGGTTGGGTAAGGGAAATAAAAGGGAAAATTTAGCGTTGGATAAAAAGCTTGGGAATTAAAGGGGAAAAGGTTACAGCCACAACATCCTGAGATGCCAAGAGAAATGATTGCATGTGATTGACATTATGAAAAAGCAAAAGTTGCATGGCAGGTAAGCACATAGGGTTTGTGGTAACCTAGCGTGAATTCAATTTACATGTACACATATACACATACACATATAAAACATACAAAAATAATGCACAGATCTTATAAATAAATATAAAGTCTATAGAGTTGGTTTTCAACATAGTCCATGTAAGATTGTTCATGTGGTATTATAGTCCATGTAGTGTACGGAATTTTAGAGAGCGATGAAATAAATTGTGGTATCTTGTCAGTATCATATGAACGATGAATGTTGTATGTCATATACCCTAAACACGTTATCATCACGGCCTGGAGCCTGTATATAAAGAGAAATATATTCGGGAGTACACAAGAAAACCTTTGTGCACTCCCATTCAAAAACAATTTACAGTAGGTTTTAAACAGTTATTTGGGTGTTAAACAGCAGATGGAACACAATATTGTTTACAAGAATCACAATTTTGAACAGTTATGCCATTACTAACACTAACAGAGCAACTAAAAACCTATAAAGCTATCAAAAAGGCATGATCATTGTGCTGCTAAAATAGAACAAAGTTGTATGTACTACGCCTACGATGCTGACTGATCTTGTGGATTTAATCACATTGAATGAGTGAGGTTTTAAACAGTGGGTTTCTAGTTTACCATATTTCTGCATTTTCCTGGCGCGCATGGGCAAGAGTGACCTGATTTCCAAAACAAGAATACAGTCAAACGTGCATGGGTGGTAAAGGTCCAACACACAGATCACTCAGGTTAGAAAATTCTGAGTAAAAGGCGGATTTAAGATCCATAATCAGGCTAGATCATTAGTCTCTATACTACTTTCTACAAAAAACACAAAGTACAAGAATTTAAGATTCATGTACAATCCTAAAAGTGTAAATTTAAGATTTACACTTAAATTCCTAAACAAAAAAGCAAGTCATGTCAGGACTATGGTTAAATGATTAATGCAAGAGCTCTTAACATTCTAAATAAGTAGAACTTAAGGTTCTACTCTTGTACTAAGCAGAGCAGACATGGGTTTAAGACCCATGTTTCATTAATACGAACATTTAAGATGTACGTATTAAATCATAAAAAGCAATTCATGAATTTAAGACTCATGATTATCCTAAATGTACAAGAATTTAAGATTCTAGTACTAGCCTAAAAAATAAAATGAAAAAAACCGACGAACAGCCGTTGTCGGGTATTCAGGCCGATAAAATCGCGACTAAAAGTGCAATTTTATGGCAAGACATAAATGTCAATCATCATAACACGATGGTAGTGTGTCATGAGGCACTACTTAAGTTATTATAAAAATCCAAAGAACCAAAAATCATTTTCAATCAATTGATTCTTTAGACGGCAGCTCAAAAATAACTACCCCAGGATGTGAGCCACGCAATCCTGAGATAGTTTTATATGAATACGGGAGTCCCCAAAGTATCATGACAAGTCATTCAACTGGTTCATCCAAAAAGCAAGCTTGATCATTACCAGATAGTGTAGCACATATCTGGTAAGGCAATTAAAAGGTTGTTCCGGCTATTGGCCTCAGAACGTTTCATGCAAGGTATCAGTATCACCTCACGGCTATAACTGATAAAATCCAAACCATCTAATACACATTCCGATCTGCAAACAATTAATACAATGCATTTGTTCAAATAATGATACAAAGTACCCTTATTGAATTCACGCATAGGTATCAAAATACTCACAGACCCATTCAACTAACAGTTGTCTCTGAAACTCAAAGAAACAAGTGTTAATACATTGTGAATTTTCACAAGGCACAACTTGAACAACGCAATAAATTGCGCGCGAAGTTACAGGTATCCAAATCATAATCCAGTCTCAGCAACCTTTGTGACATATATATTTTCCAGAGATCTTATTCACGAGCATCAGATAGTCAAATGCGGCATGCTTGAGAGTTATTTTTTGAAGGGAAAGCAAAATGCTCATGGGGTTCTTTGAGGATTGTAAGAAAAAGTATGAAATTCACAGATAAAATAGTCTAGGATAAGAAAAATATAAAGTCCACAAATAAAATAGGCTGAGATAATAAGGGTATTTAGCAATCAGTTATTTGTTCCTAGAATAGCAGTTAGGCAAAACAGATGAAGAGTTGCAGTGAAATTCACCATGAAGAGAACTCACGTTGGAAATCTAGCTGTATAGGGAGAATATTCTTGACTTAAAGATTCAATGGTGGGACGAGTATACAAGAAAGTATGATTTAGAGTGTTCAGTTTAAAAGAAGCAATCTCTCTAGTTACATCGGAAAAACTCATGAGTATGGTGTCAATAAACAAACAAGTTTGGTGGGGGGACAGGGATAAACGCGGTTTCAGTAAAGTCAGAACACAGAAGAAAGAAGATGCTTGATATAACCTTGGATAGAGTACATATCTAAAATTGGTATATTTAGAAAGTCTGTTTATGGTTTCATGGTATCTAATGGAAGAAAGTTTCATAATGGAAATAAAGTTCAATTTGTGCTACTGTCAAGCAGATAGTTTACCACCCAAATAATCTGACCTACCTTAGGCAATGATGATAATTCTGTGTGATGATAAGAACCCTAAAAGAAAACATCATTTAATAATCCAACATTAAGTGACAAGTATTAGGATAACTATAGTTTTTCTTACCATCAATGATGTCTTCTCAATTTTCTGAAATAGTGAATGTCTGAAGGTGTTCATTCTGATGATCTAATAGGCATTCACCATGAGATGTATCAGAGGCACTTTGCAAATAATTTGTAGTTCAGAGAGAAACGGACAGATATTATAGTTGCAGAGATGAAAAAAGAGTACTTGTGGAATAAAGTAAGTGGTGTTAAATATGTAATGCAATGAAGTCTGAATACAGCTATCAAGTTTTACAATGAGGACGAGAATTCAAAAGTTGAGCAAGTATATTTCCGAATGACTGAAGCATATAAACTATGGCAATAAAGCAGCATCTTCTCAGCACATATATACAATATATACATCTGTAAAATAAAATAAAATAAAAGGTGGTAAGAATTCACATAAATATAATAATTTATGTGTTACAATATTTTTCCCAGTTATAAAACAATACTTACATGTACAAGCCTAAGAGAAATCTTAAGATCTCTTAGGAGGCATCAGTTGATCGCCTCCTCGAGAGCGCCCTGTTAGGCACCTCGAGGAGACGTTCGGTCGATGTCTGATTTGCTCTGTGAAGAGTGGCATATAAATACTGTTTTGTCGGGATGTGGTATTTCCACAAATAACGTCACATGACCACATAATTTGTATTACATATCTACTTCACAAAAAATGTCTTTGATGTTCATCGATATAAAGATAACACTTCTAAATAATCGCGATTTTTTATATCGCGAGGTCATCTAGAAAGCGATTTCTGTATATCGTACAATATAGATTAGGATAACATATAAAATCGCGACATCATTGTGCGATTTATACGAATCGGTTTATACATGTTAGTTGTTGGTCAGAACCGAAATATATTGATCTTACAGATTATATATAACAATCACTGCGTAATACAAGTTTTTCACTTGTATGACCATTTTAGAGAACATCTACGGACTACTGAATTTGACAGGTAATACTATACATTATAATTAAACAAATCGATATTATCTTTGAGCGTTTATTAACATTTTTATTTCTTATAGTATGTCTATTGAAGGTCGGATCTACATAACTTTCAGAAATGCTGTTAACACGTATTACCAGAGCGTCGATCGGTATTATCAAATGAAACGATTTAGTTTTGACAGTGTACAGATAATAGACATTATAGAAGAAAAAGTAATTACAAACAATTTAACTACTGGATGGGTCTCTGTCTTTATCGTATATACCGGATCCTGAAAATGGTATTTTAATTATTGATCTGTGTTCGGAAGATGGAAAAATTAGGACTTTTAAAGCAAAAGGATGTGCTTTAAATTCTAAAACAGTATGTTCTGTGATGGAGAAATCTGAAAACAGTGGAATGATAAAAGAACGGATTCTTACATTTTCATGGGAAGACGACAAAATTCATGCTAGTTTTATAAGTATGGCAAAACCAAAACACATGGAAGAAAGATGTGAAGAAAGAAGGAAAGATGAAGACAAAAAAAGGTATTCCTATAAAGATGGTCACAAAGACAAATCGTGTCGGAAACGAAAAACAGAAGATAAAAAAAATGAAAGGTGTGACAGAAATAAAGATGATGATGGACGACAAGAAGAAAGATGTACTGAACAACGGCTAGATGATGGTATGATATATTCTATATGTTATTTAGACGGTTTATATATGTGTTTAAATCGTGTTTTAATATTTTTTTCTTGTATGCAGGTTCACCAGCAAAAAGATTAAAACATGTTGACAAGAAACACCATGTAGAAATAGTTGATACAGATGATGAATTGGATCATGGACCATCAAACTCTGTTCCTTTACATGCCCATGATTCAGATACTGATGGTGCGTTATCAACACATGATATTATTACAGATACTGGAATGGAACAGTCTACTGAACAGATCGCGCAAATAAATGCGCAGGTGTGTGGGTTTTAAAATAGAATTTGTTTTACTTCCTTTAATTATACTTTCACATTATTTATCATGTTTTTTAGGACACAATACAGAAAGGAGTGCAGGCGACTCCTGATTCTTCATATGGGAAGCAAGATGCTAAATCTTTCAAGAATTCTAAAAATGTACCTATTTGTGAAATTCGTCCTATTATTAATATGGCATATTTGGAAAATAACCACAGACAACATAATAGAGTACAGACACGGAGATCTACGAGAATTTTAGCAAATGGATCCTCACCTCCTGGGACGTCTACTTTTTTGAAGAGTTTGAGTATGTTGCACCATCTGTCACAATGGATCTATTGGATGCAGATGAGCATAGAGACGACACATTAATACATTCTGATCGTACATTACGAAATAGACGTATATCACATGTACAGACTGTATCGACTAATGAAATAAGTGTAAATACTAATGTACAAAATCTTACAGGTGTAAATACTGTTTGGGGATTAATAGAGGTGGTATAGAACTAGAGGAACTGGTAGAGGAGCTGGTAGAGGGGCTGGTAGAGGAACTGGTAGAGGGGGCTGGGTAGAGGCTGGTAGAGGGCTGGTAGAGGGGCTGGTAGAGGGGCTGGTAGAGGGGCTGGTAGAGGGGCTGGTAGAGGGGCTGGTAGAGGGGCTGGTAGAGGGGGGTAGAAGAGGGGTAGGGGACGTAGAGGAGGACTTGGTACAGGGAATATGAGAGGTAACAGAGGACGCGGCAGAAGAGGAAATATAGAAAAATACAAGTCCTCAATTTTTTGAGAGATTATATTTATATAGATAGTGATGACGACGATTTTGTAATGAATAGAGTACAAGAAGACCTTAATGCCCGTTTAAATGAAGATACCACAGCCGCGGATGTTTTAGCAGCATTAGAATAAATGTTTTATTGTAATACATTCCAGTTAATTGGTTCTTTCCCATGTGTAACTAAATATTCATTTGCTTTAATAAAATGCTTATTCCCAACAAATGATATTCGTGACTTTGATCTTGGGGATGGATGACCAGACTCTAATACAAGGTGCTTAGTTCGATTTATCATAGTTCCAAATGTTTTAGCATATGTGCCCCATAGCATAAAAACGAGATTCTTTTTCTTTTTAGATAGTTGATCAATAACTTTGAATGTTAACCTTTGCCACCCAATTGAAACGTGAGATAATGGACATTTTTCTTCAACTGTTAGAATAGTATTCAATAATAAAACACCCTGTGTACACCATTGTTCTAAATCTCCATATTGCGGTATTTTAAAATCTGTTGTTTTAGATAACTCATAAAAATATTGCACAAACTCATCGGAAAATCGGTTCCTTTACACGCGAAAGCAAGTCCACATGCCCTTTGATCTGGATATGGATCTTGTGCTAGAATTACTACTTTAATTTTATCAGGAATACAAAGATAACTCCAACGATGTATTTCTTCATGTAAAGGATAAATTTTTTAGTCAAACGACTTTGTTGCACGTTAATATCAGTTCTTTCTAAGCATTGACATCATATGTTGATAAGTTTATAAATTGTAACCAATCTCTGTTAATACGAAGTTTTGAAACTTGATAATCTAGATCAGTTTTTTGATCCGTTTCTTCATCATTACCAATATTGTTTTCTAACCAGTTTTGAAGAGCCATTCTAATGTTAAAAATATAACGCTTTCAAATTTATTTCTTGTACTGACGTCATAGTGATGTCATGTTAAGTATTTCTTATCTTTTATTATATTGTCAAAAAAAAATTTAAAATCCTGTAGTACATTCATTTTTATTTCTGTTTCTAATTCAAAAAAATATAGGACATTATATAATGCGACTATTCCCGAAAGACGATTATACGGCATAGATGACATTAAATTACTATTATTTTCCATGTTGCGGAGTAAGATAGTTATAATTAAAGAATTGTCTGATGTAAAATTCAGTCGCAAAATATTTTCTAAAAAAATGTTTCCAGAATATAAAAGATCGTTTAGACTATGAACTTTACACACAGAATTACTACAGGTATAAATATCATTATCCATACAAGATGAATAGGATAATAAAAGTCACTCCAATTTTTATTAGTCATGTCATTGGCTAAGGTTAGAAGCATTCTAACTGTTGAGGATTGTTGTATAACATTTTAAAAGAGTTTAAAAATCGGTTGTTATAATATCTGTATGTACTTCAGTATCCATTTTAAATTGTAAAAGATCTGAAAATATTGAAAAATTTTCCCATACTGGTTTAAAAGGTGATTCTAATAAATTTATACTATTTGCTTTTGAACAATTATTTACGTTATAAAAACATTCATTTTCTTTATCATAATATCTACCTGATTCAAAAAGAGTAACATTACAATTACATTTTACAAACAAAATAAGTATAATGCCAGTATATTTTAAAAAAGCCATTTTATTGTCTTTGGAAACAAAATGCATTTAATATACCATTTCATTTGAATTGTTATAATGCTCATTGTAAAGTGTCGGTTTAAAAATCATTGTCATCTTCGGAATATGGATCAAACCACTTCCTGAGTAATCAATCTTTTCCTTGGTTGTATCTTTTTCTGTTGTCATTGTAATATTATTCTTTTGTATTATATTTTTTTAGTACTGCTAGTAATAGGATTTTCATTATTTTCCTTTTAATATCTAGCACATACATACATTCATTGAATTGTATCAGTATTATAAACATTATGAAAAATAGAGTCGTCTCATTTTGTCAAACTTGTCCTTCAAAGAAAATAAATTTATATTAGTATTTTTTTTTAACGGTTAAATAGATTTCATTTATCAGTACCATAAACAAGTTTATCACATTTATTCTGAACGTGTTCAAGAGATGTGGCTATCATTGGCCTAAGTACTTCTACAAATATTTAATGCCACTTTATTTGGTTGAGATACATAATATTTCGTAAATATCTGAGAACACGTTAACAAATCGATTTCTGTAGCACTGGTGACATATAAACAGAATGTAGAAAGTTTTATTTTTTTAGAATTGACTCGTTTTCCTTTATGGTTATTTTCAATATTAATAGTCTGTACTATGTTTCTAACTTCTAAAATCTTAGCTTTTTCATAGCACATAGAATCTGTTATTGTATGTGTACCTGTGTAATAATTAAGTTAGGTATTTCTAGTAATTCATTATATATCAATTTAATTAACATAGGACAAGTAGTTTCAAACATAATTGTAACATTGGTGCATCATAAAACTTTAAAAGTTTTAAAAATTCAGTTTGAAATAATTTAGGTGATAACATATTAGCTACTATTTGCATTGTTTTTACAGGTTTCTTTATATTCTGAATTTTTTCCTTGACTTTGAATTAGACACTTTATAGAGCTTTACACAATTTGTTGTTTTTGGTGAATGCTGTATTTGAGCATTATAGATCTTTTAAATTTAGAAAATGTATATAATTCATTACTATATTTTTTATCTAGATATTTTTTTATTTGATTATTTATATTCAATTCATTTGTTTGATTTCGAGTTTTCATATTTATCTTTTCATTTTTATGTAATGTTAAATAGTGAAAACTTTTTCTATGTACATAGACCATGCTTGCACAAAAATGTGGTTATAACAGATACCATAGTAATCATAATTATGGTAGAGATGATAATAGGCATTAACCATTTAGATTCTTCATTTGATACCTTAGTCCGCATGGTATTATTTAAAAATTCTTCTTCTTTGCCCGTTGGGAGAACTTTAACAGTACATTTAGCAATGTCCAAACCCCCATATCCAATACAAGTAATTTCTTCACCAAAAGAATCATAAGATGATTTTTTAAAAAATAGATTTTAAAATAACCGTTTCACTACCATTTCCATTTTTTCTAAGTATCTCTTTATTTTGCTTATATACATTCTTCATGAACAAAATAATTGCGGCCGTTTTGGAAAAGAGGTTGCTGTACAAGAAACATCTAAAATATTACCTATATACCTATAACGAAGGTGTACTACAGGATTCATATAAACTTTTTATTTGTGTAAGATTGCTATATTTTACTGTATCTGTTTGAAATATACACGTATATGCTCCCCATCATTCATGGTTTACATTAATATTTAAACAAGATCGCACTATCGTATTTACAGTTGTAAAATTCACTATGAATTTTTTATTTATAACTACATGATTAAATTCTTTTCTCACATTCCATTTATATATATCTTTAAAATCTTTTGACCAAGATAGCTGAATAATTTTGTAGATATGTTAAATTCTGCACAATAATAGTAGACGAATTTAATGGCACATATATAAAAGCATTTAGAAAACACACTTTGCAGTAATAATAAAAACATCCACATCTTCTTTTTACACTGGGGACATAACATACACTTATAATACATTTCTACACATATTAGTAACTGCATAAAAACCACAAACCACAAATGTATATCATTTTTTTGTGAACTGTAAAAGTCATTCTTTAAATTGCCCCTACTGGTAGGATTATATAAAGAAATAGGATTACCGGCTCCAAATGTAGAACAGAATCTTAAAACGATTTGTCTTGGTTTTTTACTTGCATAAATCGCACATGTTTTGGCTGCCCACGAAAAATCGTTGCGGTGTACAAGCGTAAACAGTCATACTTTTAAAATCAGAAGATCGTGGATAAAGATGATGAGATGGAGGTTCTTCCAGTCCCCAAAATCCTTCACAGCCTTTTTGTGGGCTTCAACAAAGTTCTTCACAGTTTTCCTATCATAACAGTATGGAGGTGTATGACAAAGTTTATGTGGCTGTGATACAGAAATATTGGGTTTAGATAATAATTTTTGTTGTAAATCTCTTATGATATCAGTTATTTTTTTTGCCTCTTGTAAAAATACTGTTATAGATAAATTGTATGATGTTCCATCTACCGTTTGTGCATGAACCCATTCCTTCAATTTCAAATCTGATATACTTTTCTTAGGAATTTGTTTATAGGCAAATGATCTTGTAGTATATCTGAAAAGTTTATGATACTTTTCTAGCAACCTGTCCTCTGGACATTATATTTAGCATTTTGATGTTTTTCTTTTTTTATTAGATATTCTTTAAATGTCATGGTGTGGAAGGATCATCTTCCATAGAATCAGAGTCAGTATGCATTACAGGAGCTGCACGTTCCCTACAAATATCCAACGAGCTGCAGTCAGAATCTCCATCATCTTCTACAGGATTTGGACTAGGACATTTAAAGTTTTGTCTTTTGTATCTTCTTATAACTCCTGATTTTTGCTCATGTTTTTTAGGTGTTTCTTTTTTTGGTCCTTCATAATTTTTCATTTCAAAGTTTCATTTTTTTGTTTCTTTGTTCTAGGCGAATCTTTCGAAATCTGAATTATCACCCTTTTTTCTATGTCATCTTGTAAACTTATATGAACAAAATGATTGTTTATGTTTTTTATATTTAGGTGATGAAATAGAATGTTTAGGTGATTTAGATATTGATCTTTTAACATTTAAAGTGCATTTATTAGTTTTTTGGTGGTCTTTGCACTTCTTCAGTTCAAAATTATGTCTTGAAATAGATTTGGTTTGGACTTGGGAGTCAGATGTGGATCTGGATTTAGATCTGGGATCTAGATCTGGACCTGGATCTGGACGTGTGTCTTGATCTGGACCTGGATTTGGATGTCAGTCTTGATCTTGATGTATGTCTTGATCTTGACCTGGATCTGGACGTGTGTCTTGATCTGGACCTGGATCTTGATTTGGATCTAGATGAAGACCGGGAAATTGATCTAGACTTACTTTTAGACTTAGATCTTGAAATAGAACTTGACCTAGAACTAGACGATTTTGTTTTTGAGGGGGATCGCGATCTAATTTGAAAATGAGTTGTAATTTTTGTATGTTTCTTTGAACAATCTGATGGTAAACCTGATTCACAATGAGAAGCCACAGTCATTGTATGGAGTCCATTGTTGCATTTTTTCTGATTCAGATTCAGACTCACTGTGATTTTCATTTTTCCTTTTCGAAAATGTGGGCGAAATCGTGAATCACAAGAATGCAAGTCCAAAAATCGTTTCTCCACATTTAAAATACTACATTCTTCAGGAAGCCTACTTCTAAAATCCATCATAGATAAAGAAAAAGATTTTTCTATTTGAGAAAGATTATCTGCACATGTACTCTGTAAATATGAAGATCGTGCACTACCTTTTTATCACAAGTCTCTTTAATGGAGATCTTGATCTAGAACGAGATGAGATGTAGCCACCGACTTAAAACTGGTTTGGAGGACGATCTGGAAGACGATCTAGATTTAGATTTTGAAGATGGAGATTACGATTTAGAACGAGATTTAGATGCAGGAGTGGGTGAATAATCAGAAGAATATGACCGTGATGAATTTGAATTAGATCTAGATCGTCTCTGAGAAATGAACATGCTTTTGGTATCATCATCATCATAAGTCTTATTTTTCATACTTTTACCTTTAAACTGTTTACTTTGAATCCTAATTTTTTATCTTTTCTTGTGCTGCGTGTAGATGATGAACGTGATACAGATGAATTACAACTAGAGCTGGATGTAGAAGATGAACTTCTATCTCTGCCTTGCTGGTACTGCTGCTGCTGCTGCTGCTGCTGCTGCTGTCGCTGCTGCTACTGCTGCTACTGCTGGTACTGCTACTACTACTTGAACGAGAATTACAGTTTTTTTCATTCTCACTTTTTTGCTGTACTGAGAGATTTTTTCTGTACAGGGATTTTTTTCTCTACGGGTGGTGATTGCTTTCAAGATATGTAGGTGAGTTTAGAGTAGTATTTTCTTTAATAGACTGATTCTCTACACGATCTTTTGATATCATAGGTTCTTCTTTGTACTGCAGGAGTACTTGTAAGGTTCTGGTTTATTTTGGATATTTCATGTTTTTTCTTTTCTAGATTCACGAACTTGGCACTTTTCTGATACAGATTTATTTTTTATCTGTTCAGAGTCTTTATTTAAGTGCATTTTAAAAGATGTGATTTTGAAGGGACTGTATTTCCTTTATATGTTGTTACATCACATGTAGTCTTCTCTACTTTACGTTCTACAGCATTTTGTTTAGGGATTCTACTGTAACTTTCTTGATCATGAAAGTGAACAAACAGATAGTGGTGATAGTAAAGGACTTAATGGTTGCATATCTTCCATTGCTGCATTTAATTCACTAATAGTATGAGTGCTCCTAGTATCTGTTGTAGTAATACATATTTTGGTTTCTTTTCTTTTGGTTTTTCTTCTCTTTTTCCATGTGGATTATCAGTAACACTAATGGTTCCTTTTTTAACAGTGATTCTACTTGTACTCTGTGTTGGTAAGCTAGTTTCAGTATTATACATTTTTTCTTATTATTTTTAATTTATTCTCATTTGGTCTATAAGACAGATTTAAGCTAATATCATTTTCAATTTCTGGTTTTTTTTTTTCTTTTCTCTATGTTTTTTTCTTTATATCTTGACTTCTTTCTGTTTTGTCATCTTTATTATTTCTGACTTCGTAGTTTTGATATTGACCTTTTCAGTATTTTTACTATTATATCATTTACTTGTTCACTGAGGCCAGTTTTTTATCACACTCTGGTGTCTTTAGGTATAATATTTTTTTCCATTGTTGGATAAGATAAATTGGCCAGATTTTGATGTACAGTATTTGGCACACGGCTATCAGGAATAAATGAATGATCTTTTCTCTCTATAGGTCTTCTAAATGGTTGTGAGAATTGGACCATGTGAATCAAATTGCCTACTCTTATAATATCTCCCACCTCTTCCTCTGCGAGGGTTATTATAATGATTATTATAAGATGAAAATGTATCTCCAGCACTAACAGGTTGATAAGGTAATAAAGTAAAGCTAAATTTAGAATGGTCTACACTGGTATTGATATGATGAATTATCATATTGTGCATAATTATAAGATATACCATTTGCAATATTTTTTGATCATATATTGAAGGCATATAGAGTCCCTGTGTAGCTTGTGTGTATGAATTATAATCAGTTAAAAAGGTATGAAGAGTAGGATCAAAAGGAGAATCATACACAGTATTTGTATATGCAGGTACAGTTCTAGGGTCTCTTACTGTTTGTTTTCAAGATGTCTGTCTTTATGGGTCTCCATGGATGCATCAGAATGTAGACCGGATAATCTTAGAGTTTGATGCAGAACATCAGTAGATTCCTTTGTAGATGAATCTTTACTTATGTCTAAAAATATGAAAATATAATTTTATAGAATTGATGCACCACATTATTTTTCATGTGATAAAATAATTTATATAGAATTTATTATGTAAATGGTGTGTATTCTATATGTTTGTAACAAGTATAAAATTAAAGTCTAATATTATAAATATGACATGACATCAATTTATTTCAGTCAACTATTTTAATTAAAGATAATGAAAGGTATTACAGAATCATTTATTACAGCTGTCAAAAGTATAACATATAAAAGCATGCAAGGGGTATTACATATATAAGCATGCAGTAATCATGGGGTATTATATACAAACATAAAACAAAAAAGTTACACAAAAATATCAAAATTTTGAGCATTGATTTATAATTCCTCTGCTTCCTTTGCCTCATCAAATGTCTGTATCTGACTCATTTATGATATTTTTTTTCTGCATTTGATTCTTGCTCACCATACATATATCCACTAGTTCCAAAAGGTATGGGTCTGTTTTTTGAACATCTCCCATGTAACAATATGTATCAAGCATATTAAAATACTGACTCATAAATATATTTTCACTGTAAGAGGATCATCCACAGTACTTTGTGAAGTACTAGGCATTGGTTCTGATTCATAAAAAGTATTAGTAGTGCTTTTGAATTTTATGCACTTGTATTTTTTCCCTTTCACTAAGAATTGTTCTTTTGGAGCAGAACAGAGACCATACTTCTATCTCTAAGAGGTGGATAATTGTCATAATCATCCTCATCATCATCATCATCATCATCATCATCATCATCATCAATAACATCAGCATTAGTGAAATCTTCAGTATCATTATTACTAATATCACTTCATTCTCATTTATAGCATTAAAATCTCTAGTAATCAATTTATTAAAATCACCATAATAATTATCAGTCCCCTTCAAAGTCATCTCTAT
>JAEOAE010000456.1:0-29287 GCA_036365155.1 Meriones psammophilus | reverse complement strand
CATATAGGTTTTTGTAGTAGGACCTAATGATTTTCTCAGTGTCTTTTGTTATGTTCTTTTTCTTTCTGAGTATGGTGATTTGGATAGTTTCTCTCTGCCTTTTAATTGGTTTGGCTAAGGATTTGTCTATCTTGTTGATTTTCTCAAAGAACCAGCTCTTGGTCTCATTGATTCTTTGAATTGTTTTCTTTCTTTTTTTTAATTCTTTATTAATTACACTTTATTCACTTTGTATCCCCCCTGTGGTTCTCTCCCTCCTCCCATCCAAATCCCTCCTTTCTTCCACCCTCTCCATGCATGCCTCTCCCCAAGTCCACCGATAGGGAAGGTCTTCTTTTCCTTCCTTCTGATCCTAGTCAATTTGGTCTCATCAGGAGTGGCTGCATTATCTTCTTCTGTGGCCTGGCAATGCTGCTTCTCCCTCCCCGCCACGGGAGGTAATTAAAGAGCAGGCCAATCAGTTCATGTAAGAGACAGTCCCTGTTCCTATTACAATGGAACCCATGTAGATACCTCACAAAGACCCAACAAAGAAAGAGAATTGCAGGCTAATCTCCCTTATGAACATTGATGCAAAAATACTCAACAAAATACTTGCTAACCGAGTACAAGAACACATCAAAGAATCATATCATCCACTATGACCAAGTAGGCTTCATCCCAGGTATGCATGGGTGGTTCAATATATGGAAATCCATCAATGTGAGCCACCATAGTAACAAACTGAAAGAAAAATAAAAACATAATAATCTCCCTAGATGCTGAAAAAGCATTTGACAAAATCCAACATTCATTCATGTTTAAAGTATTGGAGAGATCAGGGATACAAGGCACATATCTAAACATAGTAAAGGCAATATACAGCAAGCCTATAGCCAACATCAAACTAAATGGAGAGAAATTTAAAGCAATCCCACTGAATAAGGGACAAGACAAGGCTGCCCACTCTCTCCATATCTCTTCAACATAGTTCTGGAAGTCCTTGTTAGAGCAATAACAGTTGAAGGATATCAAGGGGATACAGATTGGAAAGGAAGAAGTCAAATTATCACTATTTGCAGATGATATGATAGTATATGTGAGTGACCCCAAAAACTCTACCAGGGAACTCCTACAGCTGATAAACACCTTCAGCAAAGTGGCCGGATACAAAATTAACTCAAAAAGAATCAGTAGCCATCCTGATACAAAAGACAAAAGGGCTAAGAAAGAAATTATGGGAACAACACCAGAAATAACCACAAATGACATAAAGTAACTTGGTGTAACCCTAACCAAGCAAGTCAAAAACTTGTATGAAAAAAAAATCAAGTCTCTGAAGAAAGAATTAGAAGAAGATATCAGAAGATGGAAAGATCTCCCAGGATAGCTGCCCCAGCTTGTTTTCTGGTTCCATTTGTTTGAAAAACATTTTTAAACACTTTTGCTCTGAGGTAGTGTTTATCTTTGTTGCATAGGTGTGTTTCTTGGATGCAGCAGAATGTTGGATCCTATTTCTGCAACCATTCTGTTAGTCTGTGTCTTTTCATTGGGGAGTTGAGTCTGTTGATGTTGATAAATAATAATGACCAATGAATGTTAGTTCCTTTTAGTGTGGAGTTGACTGTGTTTCAATGCTTGTTTTCTTTTAATTTTTTGTTGTGACGTTATCTATATCCTGTGTTTTCTTGGGTGTAGTTGATTTTGTTGGATAGTTTTCCTTTTAGTATCTTTTGTAGGGCTGGTTTGCTGTGTAGATATTGTTTAAGTTTAGTTTTGTCATGGAATATTTTGTTTTCCCAATCTATGTTGATTGAAAGCTTTGCAGGGAATAGTAGTCTGGGTTGGCATCTGTAGTCTCTTATGGTCTGCATGACATCTGCCCATGTCCTTCTGTCTTTCATAGTTCTAATGAGAAGTCTGGTGTGATTCTGATAGATCTTCCTTTATATGCTACTTGGCCTTTTTTTTCTTTGTTATTTTTAATATTTTTCTTTGTTATGTAGATTTAGTATTTTGACCATTATGTGACATGATGAGTTTCTTTTCTGGTCTAGTCTATTTGGTAGTCTATAGGCCTCTTGTATATTAAGAACATCTTTCTTTAAGTTGGGACAATTTTCTTTTCTTTTTTTTTTTTACTTCTACTTACTTTTTATTAAAATAAATTCTTCTACAAGATATCGCAACCATAGTTTCTCCTCCTACCAGTCTTCCCAGCAACACTCCACCCACCTCCCCAAGACACAATCAGAAAAGAGCAGGTCTTCGAGAGACAAAAACAAACACAACAAAAACAATATACAATAAAACAAGTCAAAAGCCCTTGTATAGATGTTGAACAAAACAACCCAATATCTGAAAGAGTCCCAAGAGCAGGTAAAAGGTCCAGCCACCCCTGCTTTTACTTCTAGGAACCACACAAAAACACCAAGCTAACAGCCATTACATATACATATAATACATGTTATATATATATATATATATGTAGAGGACCTGGTACAGATCCATGCAGGCAGTATGTTTGCCGCTACAGATCCTGTGATGTCATGTGAGCCCTCCTTAGTAGATTAAGTAGGCCATGTTTTTCTGGAGTCCTTTACGACCTCTGGCTCCTACAATCTTTCCTGCTCCTATTCCATGGAGTTCCCCAATTTCCAAGGGGAGGGACCCATGGAGACCTCCAGTTTAGACTCTCTCCTCACATGTTTGGCTGTGGGTTTCTGTGCTCAATCCTACATGCTGCAGAGAAAGCCTTTCTTATGATGACCAACAACATCAATCTAGGAATATAGCAGAATATCATTAGGAATTGTTTCATCATTGATTCTTTTCCCCAAGTCATGGTTGGTTCTACCTTATGAGTCTGGGCTATCTAGTCTCCTGTTTCTAGCCCCCCAGGCAGGGTTTCTATAGTGGCTGTACAAGCTTGCACTACCAACAGTAGTGGAGAAATGTTTCTCCTTGCTCCCCATTCTTGCCAACATGAACTACTGCTTGTGTTACTGATCATCGATCATCTTCATTTTGAAAGATGCAAAATGGAATCTCGATGTAGTTTATATTTGCATTTTCATGATGGCTGAGAAAGAATATTGAACTTTTCTTTCTTTTCTTTTTTCAATGCAGTTTATTCAGGAACCTTGAACAACCATCTGACACTGGGAAAAGCCAGCCCACAGCTTAAATAGCCTCTGGGTAGCCAACCACAGAGTGCCACATGGGCAATGCAGATGGGTCCACATACATGGAAGCAAGCCAGATCCTTAGCCTTAGCCAAATGTGGAGTTATTTGTGACAGAGAGCACTCACCATCGGGAAGGTGGAAGGCAGAAACCACCTCCATCTTTAAGGTGCGGCATTTCACAGCTCTCTACAGTTCCCCCTTTTTGTTTTAGTCGCATCAGGCAAGAGTAGAGGTCTGATCTCTGATATTAGAAATAAATTGGGACTTTGTACCAAAGTTCATTTAGGTGTCATCCACCCAAAGAGCATCAGACCCGACCGATACCTTTTTCTCAGAGGCGCGACCTGGGGCATCAACCCGCATGCAATCAGACTTGCTCTTCTCTGGGTTGAAAGGCTGACCCTGAGTGCAGTGCTTAGCCTCGCATCCTGAGCGTAACATTTTAGCTTTTTATGGTAGCCAACCATGCTTGGGGAGACTGTCCTGCTTCAATGGCTGTAAAGGCCTGAATAGTCATGGCTGCATTACGCTGTTGTGAGACTCTAATCTTGCATATACACCACAGGCAAACCAAGGAGACCAACACCAAAAGGCCTGCTAACGCTCGCATGCCTGCTCATTCCTTCAGATGATTCATGGCTGCAGCAATCCATGATGATAATCCTGTGGCTAGTCCTGCGTCCACTCTGGTAGAATTTACCGTGACAATGGCCACTCTCAGCTGCTCCATCGTAGTATCAAATTCTCCAGTCCAATTACCTAAAATATAGCTAGACAATTGTTTAGACAGATTTGCAGCACAGAAAAAATTCTCATGTTGTATGCTAGTGACACAAAGTCCAGCATACTTTCATTGACAGCCAAGTTGAGCGATTTGCCATAGGGTATCAGTTTGCTCCTGCACGGGGTCAATCCTCTGATTGAACACCATCAAGCCTCCTTTAAGTTGAGCATTAATTCCTTTTTGTACATCTAAGGCATGAGCTACATTGGCTAAAAGGTTATTCAAGGTCTGAGCAGTCTGCACAGTATGACTCATGGCTAATGCTGCCGTGGTAGCTCCAACAGCCACAAATGAGATGGCAGTAACAATGGTGACTGTAATTCCAAGATCCCTTTTCTGTCTGAAGAGAGTCATAGCATGAGGGGCATCAACAGGCACAGGCACCCTTCGAAGGCATGCGAGTAACCAGGGCATACCTAAATTCACTAGCATTCTGGCATTGGGAAAAAAGCAAGTATCATTACCAGAATTACTTGGCTCTATCTGGCTAATAATGAATAGAAATGGGGGATATAAACAAACAGGTGTGGGCTTATAGGAAATATTATGAGAAGCCTTAACCCCCTCATTGGAACATCCTGCATCAGTTCTAGAACTAGCAGTGGTGGTGTCCGAGGTCTGAGGAGGTTCAGGAGACCATTGCCCCCAGGGGTGAGGCGTGCTCAATGTAAATTGACGAACTCCATATTTTCCTCCACTTTTGAGTCATTTAAGGTTCTTAAATTATTTTTTCCCTTTTTTAAAAATTTTTTCATCAATTACACTTTGTTCATTCTGCATCCCCCCATAAGCCCCTCAACTCCTCCCCTCCCAATCCCACCCTCCCTCCTCCCTCTGCATGCATGCCACTCACCAAGTCCACTGATAGGGGAGGTTCTCCTCTCCTTTCTGATCTTAGTCCATCAGTTCACATCAAAAGTGCCTGCATTGTCCTCTACTATGGCCTGGTAAGGCTGCTCCCCCCCAAGGGTGAGGTGATCAAAGAGCAGGCCAGTCAGTTCATGTCAGAGGCAGTCCCTCTTCACATTACTTTGTAACCCAATTGGACTCTGAACTGCCCTGGGCTACATCTGTGCAGGGGTTCTGGGTTATCTCCATGAATAGTCCTTGGTTGGAGTATGAGTCTCTGGGAAGTTCCCTGTGTTCAAATTTTCTTGTTCTGTTGCTCTCCTTGTGAAGACCCTGTCCTCTCCAGCTCTTACTATTCCCGACTTCTTACAAAAAAATTCCATTCACTCTGCCCAACAGTTGGCCATCAGGCTCAGCATCTGCTTTGATAGTCTGTAGGGCAGAGGCTTTCAGAGGCCCTCTGTGGTAGGTTCCTAGGTTATTTCCTGTTTTCTTCTTCTTCTGATGTCCATCCTCTTTGCCTTTCCGGATGAGGATTGGACATTTTAGTTAGGGTCCTCTCTCTTGCTTAGTTTCTTTAGATGCACAGGTTTTAGTGGGTTTGTCCTATGTTGTATGTCTATATGAGTGAGTATATACCATGTGTGTCTTTTTGCTTCTGGGACAACTCACTCAGGATGATCCTTTCCAGGTCCCACCATTTACCTGCAAATTTCATGATTTCCTTATTTTTCATTGCTGAGTAATATTCCATTGTGTAGATGTACCACATTTTCTGCATCCATTCTTCAGTTGAGGGGCATCTGGGTTGTTTCCAGCTTCTGGCTATTACAAATAAAGCTGCTAGAAACATGGTTGAGCAAATTTCCTTTTTGACCAACACAATTCTTTACAGACCTGGAAAGAAAAATTCTCAACTTCATATGGAATAACAAGAAACCCAGAATTGCTAAAACAATCCTCTACAATAAAAGATCTTCTGGAGGTATCTCCATCCCTGACCTTAAGTTGTACTATAGAGCAACAGTTTTAAAAATTGCATGGTACTGGCATAGAAACAGAATAGTGGATCAATGGAACCGAACAGAGGACCCAGAAATAAACCCACACACTTATGAACACCTGATCTTTGACAAAGACGCCAAAACCATACAATGGAAAAAAGATAGCATCTTCAAGGAATGGTGCTGGTCCAACTGGATGTCTACATGTAGAAAAATGAAAATGGATCCATACTTATCACCTTGCACAAAACTGAAGTCCAAGTGGATCAAAGACCTCAACATAAAACCTGACACATTAAATCAGCTAGAAAAAAAAGTAGGGAATACCCTAGAACTCATTGGTACAGGAGAAAACTTCCTGAAAATAACACCAACAGCACAGGCTTTAAGAGCAACAATCAACAAATGGGACCTCATGAAACTGAAAAGCTTCTGCAAAGCAAAGGAGACCATCACCAAAACAAAGCAACTGCCTACAGATTGGGAAAGAATCTTCACCAACCCTTTATCTGACATAAGACTCATATCCAGTATATATAAAGAACTAAAGAAGCTGAAAAGCAGCAAACCAAGTAATCCACTTAAAAAATGGGGAACAGAGCTAAACAGAGAACTCTCTGTAGAGGAATACCGAATGGCAGAGAAGCACTTAAAGAAATGCTTAACCTCACTAGCCATTAGGGAAATGCAAATCAAAACAACCCTGGGATTTCCCCTTACACCCATCAGAATGGCCAAGATCAAAAACTCAAGTGACAACACATGCTGGAGAGGTTGTGGAGAAAGGGGAACCCTTCTCCACTACTGGTGGGAATGTAAACTTGTACAACCACTCTGGAAATCAATCTGGCACTTTCTCAGACAACTAGGAATAGTGCTTCCCCAAGATCCAGCCATACCACTCCTAGGCATATATCCAAAAGAGGCTCAAGTACACAAAAAGGACATTTGCTCAACCATGTTTGTAGCAGCTATGTTGCCCACAGTGTGGGTGTGGGTCGAGGGATCTGATGTCTGGCTGCTAGCATAGAGGGACCCTGGATCTGGGACTCTGCATGCACTCACTTGAAGGCACACTCACTTGATAGCAGGCCTAATCAGATAACATAGGGGTTCCCTCTGTTCTCTTCTCTCAGATTTGAGCCCACAGGGGCAAATGAGGGCGTAGGATATCCACCAGCTCATTTGTGACCACTATTTGTCTCCTGGGCAGGGAAACCCATACTTCTGTTAGCCACCTTTGCAGACTCAGTCAAAGAACATGGATGCTCCTACTAGGGCTAGCCATTACCCCACTGCCTCAGCAGACCTGGGGGCCTGTACAGCTGCCAGCTGGGAGGCCCTCAGAGGCCCATACAGCCACCTGGAAGTCTGGGAGACCTGTACAGAAGCCCACTGCTGCAGCAGACCTGGGAGGCAAGTACAGCTGTCCACTGGGAGGCCCATACTGCTGCTCACCGCCACTACAGAACTGGGAGGCCTCCCTCTGCTGTCTCAGTCACTCAGCACTGAGGCTTGTGTTTGGGGCAAGGGGAAGTGCAGAGGGATTGAATATTCACCACTCTCAGTCGCTGAAGAACTCCATGGATGACCTGGATCCAAATGGTCTTGGCTCAAGTGTTGTCCCCTCTTGTCCATGAAGCCTCAATGTAGATGTTCTGGCTTCAGCTTCCCCTCCACTCACCAATTTCAGAGTTTCAGATCCTGTGTCCTTCAGATATGGCATGTGCTGCTATCTTGGACTTCTTCAGTATTCTGTATTTTTAAAGGCCATTCATAACTCGAATTTTTTAAAAGATATGTAGGAATCGTTCTCTCATTCATCTTAGTGATTAACCTGAAAGAACTTTAAAAATTACGAATATTTTCTCTAGTAGCAGTAAAATACGTTTAGAAACCACTGCTATTTGAGGTGTTTTTGTTTGTTTGTTTGCCTTGAGGGAATCTTTTTTGAGGGATTGCTCCTGTGTATAGTACACTGATGTGTTTTATACTGGCATGAAATTTAGCAAGTATAGGCAACTATATCTTTTCTTCTTAAAAGTAGTCATAGTTTTAAGTTACAAGGACTCAAAATATATCTAGTCAAAATAAATAAAGGTAGGAAAAAATGATGGATATGAATATTTGAATCCAGTCATGTCTTTTATTAACCTGAAGATTTGTTTATCATCCATTAATTGAGATAGCAGTGGAATGGATAGTCAAGCTATAATGAAAATATAAATGATGCTATGATCTATATGTCTGTTCTTAAAACAGTACAGTGTGGCTTGCTGATTGAAGGTATGGTGTCATTTCGCCACCTAGTGGACTGTGTTTGTAAGCAATACCAAAGTCCTTGCAGCTATTCTGAAGAGGTTTGTATTAAGATTAGAATACATAAAGTGAAATCTATCCATTAGAGAGTAATACCACTCACTGCAAAAATATTAATGTTTTCATTGATTTATAAGTATCTTATAAGTATATATATTATATATATGATGTAAAGTGTAAAACAAAAGGCATTAGACTTAAAAATTCATGTAAATATTTATGTGTAGGTCATGTATACAAAAGTCTCTTAGTCCTAGACTATATTTATCCATTATAGATCCCTTTAACACCCTCTGTCAAATTAGTGCAAATTTTAATTCAATTCCTTCAAACATCAGACAAAATGAGTACTATCATCAGCTGTGACTTAGACACTATAGTCCAAAGTCATTTATCTAAGGAACATGAGTTGGGAGGATCCTCTGTCCAGTCAGCTCTCCTTCCTGTAAATGATATCAGTTTTTCAATCAACACATATAACACCAGAGTCATTATGAGTTCAAACAAATGATTAAAATATGTACTAGTTTAGGGCACAATTCTAAGAGTTTGCTCATAAGATTAGCCTCATCCTTGTCAGAAATAGATACTTTAATTATAGCTCCAGATACTTCCAAGTCTTTCTAACTTTCTTTCATAAGATTCCCTGCACTCTGCCCAAAGTTTGACTATGAATTTCAGCATCTGCTTTAATACCATGCTAGGTAGAGTCTTTCAGAGGCCCTCTGTGGTAGGCTCCTGTCTTGTTCCATATTTTCACTTTCCTCTGATATCTATCCCATTTTCCTTTCTGAATACAGATTGAGCATCTTACCCAGGGTCCTCTCCTTCTCCTTGCTTAGCTTCTTTAGGTGTACAGATCTTAGTATGATTATCCTTATTCTAAGGAAAGAGCTGCAGAACAATTGAAAATATAAAATACAAACAATCAAATGGAAATTTTGGACTTTTGTTTTCATGTCTGTGTTTAACATCAAAGTGTTCAACCTGAACAAATGTGCCTTGGCACAATATTAAATAAATAATTTGGTACTGGTGTATTTAGCTAAAATTATTCAGATTTTTAATTTAAATTTAGAAGAAAATGTTTTTCTATTATTCCATCAAGAGAACAAACATAAAGATCTCTGAAATTAGAATGAAAAAAAAAACAAAAATATTGCAATAGAAATGTGTTTTACCAATGGAAAAGCTATGAGCTCCTGTTCTACCATCTTTCTGTTTCCTCATCAAGATTCTCTTACACACATTGAGATAAAATCTACCACAGTCATTATTTAATATGAATAGATAAGTTTCCAAAAATATATAACGGGAAAAGAATGTACGGCGAATACTGAGAAGGAGATCATGCTGTCTTCAAAATGACACTTCAAAGAGTTCTTGAGGTTGTGGCAGAACATATCCATGGACAGTAACTCGGAATCAGGTTCATAGCGTCACTAACATGTGAACCAGAAATGAGCAATAGAAACACATAGCAGTATAGATGGACAGACTATGGTATGTTCTTTCCGTAAAACACTTTAAGCAGTGATATAGAGATGAACCAATGAATTTCAAATGCAGACTAAATCAAACTTTATATTTCCAAATATGTTGTAGTATAATCCAAAAAATAGAAAGGAGCAGGGAGAAGCTGAGGGAGGGAGGGTGGGATTGGGAAGGAATAAGGGAGCGAGATACAGCTGGGATACAGAGTTAATGTAACTAATAATAATAAACAATAAAAAAAATAATAAGGCATCATAGTTTTCACTACGTAGTTGTTATGTGCAGACATATTCACTAGAAAAATGCTGATGTTCTATGCACAGGTGAAGAGTTAAGAGATGTATTAATATATAATCTTTTCATTGTTAGAGAGAAAAATGGAGAAGGAGAAGACAGAAAGGAGGAAGATCTTAGAGGAGAGCAGAGAGACAAGGGGAAGTACAAAAATCCAGAGGAAACATCCAGGGATGTTTTCTCATGGATGCTCTAACAAACAGATGTCCTCACAGTCTATCACCCATGAGGTAGGGTCCTAGATAACTTTCACTAAATAGCTTTAGGTCTCCACTAAATGACCTTTGCTCACTATTTGGCTTTGGCCTAGTAAAGACCTTCTGTCTCCACTAGATAGCTTTGACTCACTAATTGACTTAGGCTTCAGTAGATAGCTTTGGCTCCACTACATAGCTTTGACTTTGGCTTCAGTAGATAGCTTTGGCTCCCAGCACTGATGTTCCTCCCTTTTGCCTTTCTGAGTGAGGGTTGATCATTTTACCCAGGGTCCTTCTCCTTGTTTAGCTTATTTGGTGTACAAATTTTAGTAGGTTTATCCTATATTATATGTCTAATATCCACTTATAAGTGACTATATATCATGTGTGTGTTTTTGCTTCTGGGATTCCTCACTCAGGATGATCTTTTCTAGTTCCCACAATTTGCTTGCAAATTTCATGATTTCAATGTTTTAATTGCTAAGTAATGTTACATTGTGAAAATGTACCACAATATCTGTATCCATTCCTCCATTGAGGGACATATGGATTGTTTCCAGATTCTGGCTATTACAAATAAAGATGTTCTCTCCAGATCATACTGTTTCCCACTTCTTACATAAGATTCCCTGCACTCTGCCCAAAGGTTGCCCATAAGTCTCAGCATCTGCATTGATAGTCTGCAGGGCAGAGCCTTTCAGAGGCCCTCTGTGTCAGGCTCCTGACTTGTTCCCTCTTTTCTCCTTCTTCTAATGTCCATCCTCTTTGCCTTTCTGGATAGGAATTGAGCGTTTTAGCAAGAGTCCTTCCTCTTGATTAGTTTCTTTAGGTGTACAGATTTTAGTAGGTTTATCCTATATTATATGTCTATATGAGTGAGTATATACTGTGTGCATCTTTCTGCTTCTGGGATAGCTCACTAAATCTGAGCACAGGGGTCTTTCTTTAGACTCATACTCCAAGGACTATATATGGAGATAACCTAAGACCCCTGCACAGATGTAGCCCATGGCAGTTCAGTATCCAAGTGGGTGCCATTGTGATAGGAACAGGGACTGTCTCTGACATGAACTAATTGGTCTGCTCTCTAATTACCTCCCGCTGTGGGGGGAGCAGCCTTACCAGGCCTCCTACAAAGATGTAGCAGATGGGACAATTAGGATTCATGTGGGTCCTTGTTAAGGGAAGTGGGGACTGCACTGGACATGGACTCACTTGCTAACTTTTTTAAAAATGACTTTGCCCTGGCAGGACTGCCTTGTCAGGCCACAAGGGAAAAACACAATCTCAGTCCTGATGCAATTTGATGAGCTGAGGGGAATGGAAAAGGGAGCTTTCTTTTCTTAGGAAAAGGGGAGAGGGTGGAGGGAGGTAGGGTGAGAATGGGAGGGGAGGAAGGAGGGAGAGTGGTTCTGTAGGGTGAAGAGAGATGGGACTACAAGGAGGATGTAAAGGCTTCTCCAGAATATCTTAAATCCATCATGGCATTGAATGACATTGCTGGAGAAAACTGATGAAATATTTCAAAATGAGCATAAATGGACAATATGCATGATATTTTATTCAATCTACAGAGATAGTAAAAGTGAATGCATTGAAGCTGGTTTAGTTCATAGAGTTTGAAAGTATCCAGAAGGAACTGGTGGAAGAAAAAATGATTAAAATATGTGAAAAAGAGATTAAAAATGAATACATTAATTTAACATAATTTAAACTTATGTAGAAAATAACACTTCTAAATATTCTGACACACTGAAACATTAATATTACTCCTTTAATGGGCATAAAAAATGTCTCAACTATGTATGCATCAACAAATAATGTTAAGGTAAATTGCTGTTTAATAAATATGAATGTATAGGCATCAAAATAGTTCTAATTCTCCAAATATTTTATAAGATACTGAGAATGAAAATTAAAACTGAGGGCTGCTTTAAAAGCAATAAACATGTTTGAGTCCATGCTCAAATGCATGTGTACACGTGTGCATATCTATAGTGAATGAGATAGCAGTTTCATGTGAATCAATTTCTTGACTATGTCCTTCACATCCTTATTTCTTAGGCTGTAAATAAGAGGATTAAGCATAGGGATGACCATGCCGTAAAACACAGTGATTATCTTAACCAAGAGCAGTGAGCTCCTGGACTTGAGTACACGGTACAGAAGGAGAATGACCCCATGGCAGAAGCAGATGGCAGTCAGGCGGGGGGCGCAGCTAGAAAAGGCTTTTTGTAGTTCTCCTTTAGTAGGAATCTTGATAACAGTGACGAAGATGACCACATAGGAAACAATGATAATTTAGAGACTAGCTAATTGTAGTATCAGAACAAGATATAGAGAGAATGGCAGAGTGCTCACAACTGTAGTGATTTATAATGTTAGACCCACAGTAAGAATGTTGTAAAAGAAAATGTGTGAGAGTAGAGGAACAGAGTCCACCCCAGAGGTAACTTCCACCTACCAGGAGAGCACAGAGTTTTGGAGACATGGAAGTTGTATAGAGCAGAGGGTTACAGATAACCACAAACCTGTCTTATGCCATCACTGACAGGATAAGTTTTGTGCCGCCATGAAGGTACATCCAAATAAAAACTGTGTTAGGCATCCTTCTTTGGAGATTGTCTTGTCTTCAGTAATCATGATTTCTAGGAGCTTAGGGGTATTAACAGAAGTATAACAAAAGTCAATAAATGATAGGTGGCTGACAAAAAAAAAAATACATGGGATTATGGAGTTTGGGACTGATCCTGATAATTAAAAGCAGACCCACATTTTCTAACATGGAAATGGTGTAGATGGTCAAGATCACCAGAAACAGAGGCACTTGAAGGTTCCGGTATTCTGGAAATCCCAACATGACAAAAATCACTCGGGCACAATTGTTCCTCTCATCTTGAATCTGGCTCCTGTTTAAGGAAATCAGAGAGTTCACTCTGAGCAGCTGTTGAGAACCCAAATGTGTGAGTGGATGCAGACAAGCTTCCAAGATTGCTCTGTCCAAGGCATAGTAGCAAGTGAGTATTCTTGTTCTCAGGTTTGATGCTCTTTATCCTGTAATGCTCCTATATGTCTTAGGCATTCATTTCTTTAGCTATAGAAGAGGAAATGCAATTATTTCATAATTGATTTTGCAAGTTATAAACTTGCATTATTTATATATGTAAAAGCTGTTAAATTGATTTGAATGTTACTAAATCTCTCTCAAGTAAATATAGCACAGCATTTAAATAAGGTCAAAGAACAATAGAAAAATAAAAAAAAACTACTGTGAATAATGAACTTCACAGTAATAAGATATACTATGCCATTGAGCCTGAAATTAGGAATATTGAGAGTGTTTCACCAGGAAATTCCTATATTTTAAACTGTCAGAAGACAATTGCATCACACTTCTGTTAGATGTTTACTGAAGTCATTCCACAGCCTCATAACTGTTGTAATTATCATTATCCTAATATCCTATACTCAGTACTACATGAAATTCTCCATAATGACAGCCCATGCATCAGCTCACATTTCTCTAAAAAAAAAATTGATCTTGAGTTTTTCAATAATTTCATTACCATTATGTCATCTGCAAAGATCCAGAAGTCTCCACAGCTTAGCTCCTAACAAAGACTATCTCATATTTTGTTGAATTTGTAAAGTCTTTGTTATCTTTTTTTATTAATTACACTTTATTCCTTTTGTATCCCCCCATAAGCCCCTCCCTCCTCCCCTTTCTGCGTGCATGCCTCTCCCCAAGTACACTGATAGGGGAGGTCCTCCTCTCCTTCTTTCTGATCTTTTTTTTTTTTTTTGTTCTTCTCAATGCAGTTTATTCAGGAACCTTGAACAATCTTCTGACCCTGGGGAAAGCCAGCCCACAGCTTAAAATAGCCTCTGGGTAGCCAATCCCAACATGCCGTGTGGGCAATGCAGATAGGTCCACATACATGGAAGCAAGCCAGATCCTCAGCCTTAGCCAAATATGAAGTTGTTTGTGACAGAGAGCACTCACCATCAGGAAGGTGGAAGGCGGAAACTAGCTCCATCTTTAAGGCGCGGCATTACGCAGCTCTCTACAGTTCCCCTTTTGTTTTAGACGCATCAGGCAAGAGTAGAAGTCTGATCTCTGATATTAGAAATAAATTGGGACTTTGTACCAATGTTCATTTAGGTGTCATCCACCCAAAGAGCATCAGACCCGTCTGATACCTTTTTCTCAGAGGCGGGACCTGGGGCATCAATCCGCATGCAATCAGACATGCTCTTCTCTGGGTCAAAAGCGGCTGACCCCCATTTTTATTCATTGTTAGCCAGATAGAGCCAAGTAATTGTGGTAATGATACTTGCTTTTTTGCCCAATGCCAGAATGCTAGTGAATTTAGGTATGCCCTGGTTACTCGCATGCCTCGCTGGGTGCCTGTGCCCATTGATGCCCCTCACGCTATGACTTTCTTCAGACAGAAAAGGGATCTTGGAATTATAGCTGCCATTGTTACAGCCACCTCATTGGCGGCTGTTGGAGCTACCACCGCGGCATTAGCCATGAGTCATACTGTGCAGACCCCTCAGACCCTAAATAATCTTTTAGCCAATGTAGCTCATGCTTTAGATGTACAAAAAGAAATTAATGCTCAACTAAAAAGAGACTTGATGGTGTTCAATCAGAGGATTGACCTCGTGCAGGAGCAAATTGATACCCTATGGCAAATCGCTCAACTTGGCTGTCAATGGAAGAATGCTGGACTTTGTGTCACTAGCATACAATATGAGAATTTTTCCCGTGCTGCAAACCAGTCTAAACAATTGTCTAGCTATATTTTAGGTAATTGGACTGAAGAATTCGATACTATGATTTAGCAGCTGAGAGTGGCCATTGTTACGGCAAATTCTACCAGAGTGGACGCAGGACTAGCCACAGGATTATCATCATGGATTGCTGCAGCCATGAATCATCTGAAGGAATGGGCGGGCATGGGAGCATTATCAGGCCTTCTGGTGTTGGTCTCCTTGGTTTGCCTGTGGTGTATATGCAAGATTAGAGTCTCACAACAGCATAATGCAGCCATGATCATTCAGGCCTTTACAGCCATTGAAGCAGGACAGTCTCCCCAAGCATGGTTGGCTACCATAAAAAGCTAAAATGTTACGCTCAGGATGCGAGGCTAAGAGGTTAGAGATCAGACATGGGGAGATGTTTGATTTCAATGTTTTAATTGCTAAGTAATGTTACATTGTGAAAATGTACCACAATATCTGTATCCATTCCTCCATTGAGGGGCATATGAATTGTTTCCAGATTCTGGCTATTACAAATAAAGATGTTCTCTCCAGATCATACTGTTTCCCACTTCTTACATAAGATTCCCTGCACTCTGCCCAAAGGTTGCCCATAAGTCTCAGCATCTGCATTGATAGTCTGGGGATATCTTTACCTTTTGATAAAGTCTTTACCTTTTGATAGTCTTTACCTTTTGATAAAGACAAAAGGTCTTTACTAGGCCAAAGCCAAATAGTGAGCAAAGGTCATTTAGTGGAGACCTAAAGCTATTTATTTATTTTTTTATCTTGATTGTTGGTAAAGTAGTTAGATTTAAGTCTTTCATCTGTCTGTCTGTTGTCTAACTACTTTTCTTCCTATCCATAAATGTGTCTCATAAAGGAAAATAAACTTATAATATTGAGTAATTATGAACTATAAAATATACAAATATTAAGAAAAAAGTTTTGTAGTGACAGACTACCATTTATCATAGTATTGGCATAGTGCTGAAGGATATTACATTAATATATGAAAGCACATAAGACATGCTGAGCCTCAGAAATTAATGTAGACTCACAAAAAGTAATAATTCTATCAGATTTTCAGGCTTCATTGAAATCCAATACAATATTGAATATCAACTGAATACTTAACTCTGTAAATTCTTTATAGCTAAAGCAATTGTGTAAGAGGGGATATTCCTGAGAACCTTCCTAGACCAGGGCTCTAGGCCCCTAGCAAGGCTGGGCCTCATGTGCAAACACCTGTTGCTGTACACCAGAGATGAACAGTTCTCTGTAAATGGCAGAATTTAAATGATTTCAACTGGGAAATGTTACAGATTATGATATATAAAACATGGTTACTACACAGTCTGTAAAAGAACAGTTGAGGTTCATCTTGGGTTTCATTAAAACAGAGGACACAGTAGAACTTAGCATACCTTCAGCAGGTAACCAGAAAAGAACAGGTGCACCCCAATCTTGATTTCATTTTTATTTTGTTTTGCCTTTTTATGTGCCTTATTTGTTGTTGTTCATGTTGACATTATGGCTATTATTTCATTACTGGTTGTACAATTCTGGCTTCAAAATACATAGTTTAGGGTCAAATAATAGATTTGCAAAATACACGGCTTCCTGTTTTTGTACTTTACAACAATTCTCTGCCGTGTTCCAATTCATACCAATATGTGGTTGGCCTGCACATTCCCATAAGATACATTAAATGCCTTTGAAGTTATCTTTTACAGTACCAACATGCACACATCTGTAGCATGACTTAACTGAAGAATGGATGCAGAAATTGTGGTACATCTACACAATGGAGTATTACTCTGCAATGAAAAATAAAGAAATCATGAAATTTGCAGGTAAATGGTGGGACCTGGAAAGGATAGTCCTGAGTGAGCTGTCCCAGAAGCAGAGGGCACACACGGTGTATACTTACTCATATAGACATATAACATAGGATAAATCTACTAAAATCTGTAATCTAAAGAAACTAATCAAGAGAGAGGACCCTGACTGAAACGCTCAATCCCCATCCCAAAAGGCAAAGAGGATGGACATCAGAAGAAGAAGAAAACAGGAAACAACCTAGGAACTTGCCACAGAGGGCCTCTGAAAGGCTCTGCCCTGCAGACTATCAAAGCAGAGTGCATGGAATCTTATGTAAGAAGTGGGAAATAGTAAGATCTGGAGAGGACAGGAACCCCACAAGGAGAGCAACAGAACCAGAAAATTTGAACACAAGGGTCTTCCCAGAGACTCATACTCCAACCAAGTACCAGGCATGGAAATAACCTTGAACCCCTGCACAGATGTAGCCCATGGCAGTTTAGTGTACAAGTGGGTTCCATAGTAATGGGAAGAGGGACTGCCTCTGACATGAACTGATTGGCTGCTCTTTGATCACCTCCCCCTGAAGGGGGAGCAGCCTTACCAGGCCACAGAAAATGATGATGCAGCCACTCCTGATAAAATCTGGTAGACTAAGATCAAAAGGAAGGAGAAGAGGACCTCCCCTATCAGTGGACTTGGGGAAGGGCATGCATGAAGAAGGGGAAGGGAGGGTGGGACAGGGAGGGAAGGGGGAGGGGCTTATGGGGGGATAGGAAGTGAATAAAGTGTAATTAATTTAAAAAACTAAGAGTATATTATAATGACAAAATGTATCCCTTTCTTCTTCCAAATCCTCCCATGACTTTTAAAACAAAACTCCTGTAATTTAAGGTTTTGTGACTGCTGACTTCAGTTACTGTGTCTGCACATACACACTCTCCTGTTTGTCTTCACAGTGACATAGAATATCAGTCTCCCAGGCAAAACATATTTCCTGCCTTCTGTCTTTCTCACACCTATGTTTATATCTTAGTTTTTCTTTCAGATCTCAATACAGTAACTTTTCTGTCCAATCCCAGACCAACCATATAGGAAACATCAGAGACTAATGCAGATCTCAATAGTAAACTGCAATTGGTTGCTTCTAACATATGTCAGACAAAACCAGTTACATAAAGTGAATTAAATTTCCTTATTGTTGTAGACATTAACAAAATGTTTTCCAAACATATTTAAAAATTCAGAATTGAAAAAATATATTCCTAATGTAATATAAAAAAATTTAACTAATAATTCACCAGAAACAGGCAAACTTACTTTACAGGTTTACTTATTGATGGCTGTTTATTCAATTCAATAAATAAATTATTCCTGATATATGACTTTTTCAGTTTGATCCTTTTTTAATTTGTCAATGAAAGTTTCTTGTAAACTTCTGACCTCTAGGAAGCTAAGAAACATGATTTCTTCTAATTATAAAAGCTTTGGGCTGCACAGAGTGTCTCTCAAGGGGAGCCAGACTCAGAGGACAAATTTAACTGCCATGTTCTAAATTTTACAATAACTGTAAATGGTCAGGAGGGAATGAAATTGTGTTTGGGGGTTACATGTGAGCTTGAAAACAAGAAAATTAAAGAAAGCCTCATTATCTTAATTTAATCACTAATTACTTTTAACACATTAAGTCATAGGGGGGAATTGAAACCACAGATAATCTGACCTTATGGAAATAAAAATTGTCTACAAAAGGCCATCCAGGCACAATTAGCATCTTGTTTTCATTAGCAGGAGCATAAAACTTTTTAAAAATAAATTTAAGCAAATGAGGGAGAGAGGGTGGGCTTGGGAGGGAATGAGGGAGAGGAATACAGCTGGGATACAGTTAATAAAATGTAACTAATAATAAAAATTTAAAAAATAAAAAAACAAAAAAATCAATAAATCATGAACTGTTTTTGTACATAGGGATTTGGGGTTTATCTTTGTTTTATAAATAACATTCTCTTGCTTGTCTTGAATTTGTGTAGTGATTTAATTCTTTAATTATTTTTATTAATTACAGTTTATTCACATTGATTTTCTCTTAAAATATCCTCTTGGAGGGCCCCTGTCTTGGATGATCACTGCTATTTCTCATGAGCTACAAACTGACTCAGGTGCATGAAGGGAGGGAGGAGACACCGCTGCTGTGAAGAGAGGCCACTGTTGTATTTCTTCAACGAGCTTGTTTGTAAAGCTCAGGTTTCTCACTTGAATGCTTTTGAAGCAAATGAGATATATTCAAAACCTTTATATTTTACTAGGTTTTAGAAAACTGGTTTGAAATTTACAGTTTGAGTTTTTATATTCTAGTGGGCTTTCTTTCACTCAATGAGATAAGAATTATATGGATTCTTGCAATCTCTTTATACATGACCTTCTTTGATTTCAGTAAATGTTCACATACAGGTGGTTAATCTCACAATTGAGTGCACAGTTCCAGATAAATCTCACATTTTATTTTTGTTTTAAAATGGGTGTGAGGCTTGAAAGATGCTTCAAAAGTTAAGATCATGCACTACTCTTGCAGAGGATTCAAGTTCAGTTTGTAACCCACCCTGGCAGGCACATAGCCTCCTGCAACAGAAACCTCAGGGGCTAAAGCCTATGCTTACTTACTGGGACAAGGTCACCTGATATTGCTTTGACAAATTAAATCAGGTGGTGCTGGAGGGTCCACAACAAGACCGAAGTTGTGACAATTTTACTGAGGGCAGGCAGAATTTTTTAGGCCTTTATTAGAAACATAATATGATGACAATTGTTAGGATCAACACAGCTTTTGGTGTCAGGATAAATAACAGTTGCAAGTTAGCAGTATCATGAGGCTAAAGCTAGAGATGGGAATCAAAACCTTCATGGAAAAGCAGATACATGAGGAGGAAATATAAAGAATGAAACACAGACTGTATCTGGGTTGACCATGTATTAGACACCACCAAATCTCAGAACCTCATCATGGTAAACATCCAGGCCTAGTATGAGGAGCTGGTCCCTGCTAACTGAATCAGCCAAGGTCAGAGAATCTGAGACTACACTCACAAAGTAGAAATGCACCTTCTGGGTCATGGAAAGTGATCCAGACTGCCTAAGAAAGTCAAGCTTTCAGAACAGCTTAGAGAACAGCCTTAGAGATGTGCTCACTATGCCACACAGATGAAGCGGTTCAATACGTCCTACTGCACCTAGAGTCAGAGCATGCACATACCCAGGCAGAGTGCCTGTGCCAGACCCAAGATATGATGCCCTGTTGTGTTGAGAACACAAAAGTTCTTGACCTCACAAATAAGTACTTAGAAAACCAGGAATGTTAAACACGATGGTGCCCTTTTCAACAGAGCAGTGGCCCAGCCGTCCCACCCCCTTGGAGAAGGCTGGGTTTGGATGTGTTTAGTAACTTGCTGATTTGTGCTATCTGCAGGGCCAGGCCTTTCCAAGCTCTGACAAGCAGGACTGGAGGTTGTTGAATAGTCTAGATACTCCTGCATTATAAGTATGTCCAGGAGTTCCCTCATGCTGCCACAAACAGGATCAGAAATAGTTGACGGGCCTGGTTACTTTTTTCATATCTTCATACCAGGGACTCCTCCTCACTCCACAGCTATGACCAGAGGTGGCTAATAGCTCAGATGACTTCTATGCTTCCAGTATGACTGACGCTGCACCAGGACTGTTCCCAGGACCTTAAGATACTACATGCTGTGTATATCTAGAACCCAACTTTTTGGAAGAAGTGACGTGCACTTTGCGTTGAGTTTAAACATAATTTTACATCTTGCAAATGAGGGTTTGCATAACACCAGGAAACTTTTTTCCAAGTTGTACTGTGTTTACATATTCTTACAATAAACAGCTCAGGGTTAGACTTTAGAAGTTACAGCAACACAGGCTAAGTCATGTTGAAATAGATTTCCTTCAGCCCATGGGTCTTAACACTCTTGACCATGAAAGTCAAGCTTTAGTTCTGAGGCACTGAGACTGAAAATCAGAGGGCTCTAAGGGATAAAAAGGCCTGTAAATGCTGAGAGGTCAAAAAAGAAAAGTGGAAATGTTAACTGTATAGCTAAATTAATATTTGGTGATAGTAGTTATGACATTAATTAAGGTATCAAGTGATTGTATGGGCTATTTATTTTAATATGCAATGTATATCCTGCTCCTCTTTAGAAGTTGAGGAATCCTTACCTTACATATGAATTTATGGTTTCTCAGCTGTGAAAGAAAATATTTAAGGATTCATTACAATCAACAGAGTTACAACCTTAATGTAATTGGAATCTGTTATTGATTTTTTGGAAAAAAGAAAAACAAACATTCCTCACGTCAGGATAAAGAAAGTTTGTTGAAAAATCAAATTATGCATATACAGAAACAAATAAAGAGATACAATATTACAGATATGATAGACATACAATATGCTATTAGTGACTTTTTGGAGTCTATTGTGTTAAATAAATCTCTAAACCTAGAAGAATTGTATACATGCCTTTACACTTACAATTTACTCTCACTGAATCATAAACATAAATATTCATTTAACTTATGATAAGCAACAAAATTAAAGCAGTAATGGAGAGGTTACTATAAAGAAAATCACAGGATCAAATGTTTTCAGTGTTAATTTTATCAAATTTGTACAAATTTAGGAAAAGCCCTGTGGTAATAATTAAAATTCATATGTTTGATATCTATTCCTCCTAACCAATTTTGTGAAAGGGAAAGTGCTTGATATTAAACTCAGAAAGTAGATTAGCAGCTACAATAGCTACAGAGAAGCTAATTATAAATGGTGCAAATTAATGAAGTACCTGCTAATCAAGTTATCATAGGAGACAAATGACATTATAATGACAGTTATTGAATACTTATGGAAACTTTAGAGAGAAGGTCATGGCACAACCATTGCCTTGTGGAATAAGCCACTGTGACTGCCTAAAGGAAACTTTTACCTAATTGAACTTACTAACGTTTAGAGATGCCTTATAGGGCTCATGAAACTAAGCACCTCTCTGTTGTGAGTTAGGCCTATCCAAGACTTTCCAAGAGTCTGTGATGTATGGAAGATCTTAATTCCTCATCTAAAACCAGGAGCATGCTTGTCAAAAGCCAGTAATGGCCAGAGACAAGGACATGAGGCCTGGGCCTTGGGAGAGGGGTTGATTTAAAATCCTTGGGACGTAATTCTTCTCCCCACGGGACTGTGTTATCAGTACCAAGGTCTCTGATAACTAGGCATGTGTAGGACTTAAGGTGTGCTGGATGGGTGGCCTTACTAGGCCACAGAGAAAGAAGAGCCAGACAGTCCTGATGAGACAGTCCTGATGATGAGGGTCAGATAGTAGAGGAGGAGGACTTCCCCTATCAGTGGAATAGGCAAGGAACATGGGGGGAAGAAGATGGAAGGGTAGGATTGGGAGGGGATAAAAGAGGGGGCTACAGCCAGGATACAAAGTGAATACACTGTAAATAATAATAATAATAATAATAATAATAACCATAACCATATGCAAAAGGATGTACTGTGTTCCCTTTGAGCAACATTGCTTGATTAGTTTCTTACTGACACAATCCTACCTTAAGATTGCATTCTGCTGACTCTGTTTTGTTTTCATATATTAGGTGCTGTGTTTCTTAATATACTAGCTTAGCAAAATATATAGCATGTGCAAGACTTCCTGTTTTCATTGACCCTCCCACCCAGGAATCTGTCATTAAAGAATGACCTGATTGTTCAGGTCCCCTACCCAAAGATCCAAAAAAGAATATAGAAAAAGCAGATGGGTAGAACTGTGAAATATTCAATTCTGAATATGGCATAGTTGTTGTATACATTGGCTCATAGCAGCTGTGCTTACCTGCACAAGATAAGCACATGATCTAACCTATTAAAATGCCAGCATGGATAGAGATGTCCTCTGAGTCCTTACTCTTTAAGGAACTTATAATGATAAGCTGCTCATATCCCCAGTGAGTGGCCACTCACCCATATGCATATGGGAAGTACTAATGGTACTTGGAGTAATTAATAACTAAAAGAAATAAACAAAGAGATAGACCATAAAATTGGGAAGGAATGGGATGGGATACCCTGGGAGAATCTGTAGGGAAAGAGTGGTCAATAGAAATGAACAATAGACACTGTAGAAAGATATGGTTCTTTACCTTTGAAGAATAAAAATAAAGTTACTTAAGATGCTTAATAGGAGTTGGATTTACACTAGCCATCCTGAAATTTATAGAGGATACATTGTTTCTATGGTGAACATGAGACTGCTCCAGTATTTAGCTGTACTGTACACAGCTAAGTATTGTTGGGGAGAGATTTTTCCTTCAATAGTGCAAACGTCTCTACGTTATTATCAGAGAAAAATATTCTGTCTCACGGTTGTAAATCTGTATTTTCTAAACAGTCATGACAAAAAACTCAGAAATTCAGATGAAGTATAATGAAAAACCAACAGGAGAGAGAAACAAGACCCTGTATCAATGGATGGAAGACGACTGTCCACATTTCATATTACACACTAATGAGAATTTAGAGTTTATTTTGAAAATTCTGGTAATCCTTATGTATAATTTTTATACTAATTTTTATATGTAATGCAGTATTCTATATTAATAGACTTGATTTCATGAATAGAAAATGTATTTTGCCACATATTTATAAATAACAGAAAAATGAAAATAGAATTATTTTGTGTGAAAATTAATAATAATATAAGTATAATAATATATCTTTAAGAGTTTAATTAATAACATCTCTGGGCTATTGCTAAAATAATTCTTTTCCCTTTGTATTACTATATTTTATATCCTAGAGAGAAAATGTGTATTTACTATGATTATAAATTAGTGAAGTTGATTATGAAAATACTTTAGGGATTTGGAAATGTAACACACAATCAAGATGTCACACGGGATATTATTGTACCTAAATCCTCAAACTCCAGCCCTCCTGGCAATTTTCGGTGACACTCGATAGCTTTTATGTTTCTGATACCCTGAAGATACTTTTTCTTTGGTGGGGGACACGATTTGGTGCCCCTACTTAATTCTTAGATGCAATATTTTGTTTCATATTTCTAAACACCAAACATTGCATGGTATGAAACTAAATAAGCACCAATGCTTGATCTTGTATTGATAAATACTAAATATAGTTCATCAATTCAACCCTGGCCTATGAAGGCACCAGCAATCACATGCATATTACTTCTCAGACTCACACATACATACATAACAGTGTGGGGATGAGGCTGGAGAAGTGGCTCAGTTGTTGAGAACACTGGCTGCTCTTCATGAGGATCCGTGTTCAATTCCCAGTGCAAAATGAATGTCTATCTTGAGAAGAGTAGCATTTGATAGAATGATTTAAGAAGTAGTGATGTGCTTGCAAATCAGACAAGAATATAGCACTGGTGTTGAAACTTGATGACTGTTGCAGAAAACTGTAGAAATTTGTTGTTTTTTCTGATGTGGTGTCTTTTGGTTGAACACTGTTGTATTATCTGAAAGGATGATGCAAATATGTAGAAGAAGAGGAAGTTATGTTCATTGATTTAGTTTCTAGATAGTACCCAAAGGCATCTACACCATAGTTCAGGAAGAAAAACAATCAATTTTATTCATAAGCATACAGACCTGTAGACAATTGTCAGGATACCTGATTACTACAAGGTGCTTATCATTTAATCTGTTATCTCCTATATATCATACTTGATTTTACTCACTTTATGTTCTTAGCAAATTTACTTTCTTACTTATTTTTAAGATTTACCATTTATTTATATTTCACAACATGTATATCTGTGTCTTCATTAATGTGTATGTCAGTTGTATGAGGGTGATTACAAATAATAGCAGATGCTAAAGTTCTGTGGAGCTTTGAGTTTCCAGGCATAAGTGCTGAAAACTGAACTTAATTCCTCTGTAAGAGCAGAAAGATTCTTGACTACCAATGCACCTCTCCAGCCCAATTTTCTTTTACAGTTTGATGTTAGAAAATGTTTTTAGTATTAACTAAATGAAAAATAGCATTTAGGAATGTTAGGCATCACTTTCAGGAGTTTCCATTTTGACAGTCATGTTGGGCAGTGCTTTCAACATTATTCAAAGCTGCTAACATGCTTTTCTGTTCTCGTTGATTTTATGTGTGTTATTCATATCCTAAGCACATTGGACTGAAAAAAGCTTTACCTACACTGTCACTTTTTAAGAATTTCTCAACAGCAGACCCACCATACATTTTTCACTGTTTTTATTATAATATTTAACATAACATTAATCTAGGAATAAAACATCACTATTCAATTCAGTCCATCATGAATAAAAATATATTAAATACTGCCATAGAATGGTTCCCTTAGACATTATGTTACTTGAACTGAAAAATACATTGAAAAGTTAAATAAACAGAAAAAAAGAGAAAAAAAATTTAGTACATTATGAAAAAAGGCAAACATTTACTTTTCCATGTTTTTTTTTTTTTCTTTTTCTTTTGATGAGAGACACAGTGTCGTGTAACCGAGGCTGGACAGTCACATCAGATACAGCAGCTTTTAGTAGCTCTTGTACTGAATTTTAAGCAAAAGTCTTAGTTTTAATTAAACTTTACAATAAGAACAATTTTCTTACTTTCATAATCATTCAAGTCATTGATTAAAGGGCCATTCTCTGAAAGTCCACTGTCTATGATAGTAGAGGCAATTTTTTATTAAAATATAGCTAGGAATATTTGGGGTTCTTTTACACAATTATATTTTCAATACTTTAAGCTGAAAATTTGTTCCATTGTATACAAATTATCTAGTTAAATTTTGAAATGATAAAAAAAACCTGTTTTATCCCTACACAGATGTAGCCCATGGCAGTTCCGTGTCCAAGTGGGTTCCATAGTAATAGGAACAGGGAGTGTCTCTGACATGAACTGATTGGTCTGCTCTTTAATCACCTCCCTCTAAGGGCAGAGCAGCCTTACCAGGCCACAGAAGAAGACAATGCAGCCACTCCTGATGAGATCTGATAGACTAGGATCAGAAGGAAGAAAAAGAAGACCTCCCTTATCAGTGGACACAGGAGGAGCATTCGTGCAGAGAGGGGAGGAAGGGAGGGATTGGGATAGGAGGAGGGAGGGAACCACAGGGGTGATACAAAGTGAATAAAGTGTAATTAATAAAGAATTTTTAAAAATTAAAAAAAAAATAAAAATTAACAAAAAGTGAAAAAAGTCATTTTATAAACCCATTATTTCATAAAACCATCAAACTGCCTAATATTTTTATTGCTCTTCTCTATAAAAATAATATTTCTATGAGCTATGTCTAAGCAAGGGTTCTAGGTTATATCCATGAATGGAACAGCCTTGCCAGGCCACAGAGGAGGACAATGCAGCCAGTCCTGATGATACCTCATAAGCCAGGGTCAGATGGAAGGAGCTACCAGTGGACTTGGAGAGGGCCATGGGAGGAGATAAGGGAGCCAGAGTGGGATTGGGAGAGAATGAAGGAAGGGGCTACAGCTGGGATACAAAATGAATAAACAGTAATTAATATAAAAACTTAACTAAAAATAATACTTCTAAAATTAATAGATTGCCATTTCTTCTATTTTCCATAGTATCCATGAAAACCTGACTTCTGTGGTGACCTTCATTGTGGGCTTCTCAGAGTACCCACACCTCCAAGTGCCCCTCTTCCTCCTGTTCCTCATCATATATACAGTCACTGTGCTGGGAAACCTGGGCATGATGCCATCATCAGGCTCAACCCCAAGCTCCACACACCCATGTACTTCTTTCTTAGTCATCTGTCCTTTGTGGATTTGTTACTCTACTGTCGTAACACCAAAGCTCTTAGAAAACTTGATTGTGGAAGACAGATGGATCTCCTTCACAGGCTGTGTCATGCAATTCTTCTTCGCATGCATATTTGTTGTGACAGAAACCTTCATGTTGGCAGTGATGGCCTGTGACATGTTTGTGGCAGTGTGCAATCCCCTCATCTACACCGTAGCTATGTCTCAGAAGCTCTGCTGCTCCCTGGTACCTGCATCATACTCCTGGGGTATAATATGTTCATTTGTATTCATACACTTTATGTTGACTTTGTTCTTGTGTGTAACCAAGTTTATAAATAATTTTGTGTGTGAGCATGAAGCCATTGTGGCTGTAGCCTGCTCTGATCCTATATAAGTCAGAAGGTCATTTTCATCTTTGCTACTTTGAATGAGCTAAGCAGTCTGATGATTATTCTCACCTCTTATGTTTTCATCGTCATCACAGTCATGAAAATGCCTACTACTGCGGGATGCTACAAAGTCTTCTCCACCTGTGCCTCTCATCTCACTACCATCACCATTTTCCATAGCATTATCATCTGTCTCTACTGTGTTCCCACTACCAAAAGTTCTTGGCTTGTCAAGGTGGCCTCTGTCTTCTATGCAATCATCATCCCCCTGCTGAACTCAATGATATCTAGCCTCAGGAACAAGGATGTGAAGGATGCAGTTAGAAAGCTTTTAAGCTCTTATCTGTCCTAATAAATTGTAGTTCCTGAACAGTTAGGTATATATTTCAGAGTACCCATTTTCTCTCTGAAAGACAAAAAGACCCATTTTTTATTTTCTTTTTATTTTTGTTTTTTTTTTTAATTTTTTTTTATCAATTACACTTTATTCACTTCGTATTCCCCCATAAGCCCCTCCCTCCTCCCCTCCATATCCCACCCTCCCTCCCCCTTCTTCACGCATGACCCTCCCCAAGTCCACTGATAGGGGAGGTCCTCTTCTCCTTCCTTCTGATCTTAGTCTATCAGATCTCATCAGGAGTGGCTGCATTGTCTTCCTCTGTGGCCTGATAAGGCTGCTCCCCCCTCAGGGGGAGGTGATCAAAGAGCATGCCAATCAGATTATGTCAGAGGCAGTCCCTCTTCCCATTACTATGGAACCCACTTGGATACTGAACTGTCATGTGGTACATCTGTGCAGGGGTTCTAAGTTATCTCCATGAATAGTCCTTGGTTGGAGTATTTTCTTTATATAAAGTATTTTAGAAACATCTCATTCCAATATTTATTTTATTTTCATGCTAGTAAGTTGTAAATATTATAAATTAATATTCATACTATTTGAATTAAATATTTCATATGCTCATTTTCATGAAATAATACTGAGAAAGATTTTTATTATAGTTGATATTTTAATTTTTTTGTGGGTTTTTCATGATTTGTATAAGTTCATAAAGGAAATTCATTTGATATTATATCTTGAGAGCTATTAAATAGGAAATACTGATTATGGACAAGTTTGCATATTTAATTTACAAAGTTGTGGCTTCTTTTCTACCTTCTCGCCAGCAAGAACGATGCAGCACACACAGGATCCTTCTGCAGTAAAGCTTTAATGCATCTTGAGAGGGAGAGCATAAGCTTACATCCAAACGGAGACCCCAAATGGCAGAAACCCATCCCTTATATAGGAAACTGTCCTCCGCCTAGGATGTGTCAGTCCCTGATTGGCTATTGGTCATCGGGCGAGATGACGTATCATCCCCCTGATTGGCTGCTCACCCATCACCTCATATATCACCCCGGGATGGGCTCGTGACAACGGTTGCCCAATCGTCATAACGGTTTACCAGTTTTGAGGAACCAGCGCCATGGCAACCAAACCCTGGCTCTCCACATCTCAACCTTTTTTATTTTGTTTGAACAGTAATTTTCCTACTGTCAATACAGCATTATGCCAGAAAGCCAATGTCTGAGCCTGGTGGAAGGCAATGCTTCAGCCGTTGCCCGTCATTGGAGCAACCTCCTCACTGCGAGGCTGTCCTGTCTTAGGTCGGTGAAGACTTATTTGCACTCTTCCGTCACTGACTTTCCAGATCGTCTGGCAAGAAAAATGTGATTTACACCCATCCCCGTGCAATGGGAAACAGATCCCCAGGGAGTGCAAGGGCTGTAAATCCAGATTGTGGCATGTGCTTGCAAAGACAGAGGCAACCTTGTCAAACATTATCGGGGGAGGTGCCTTGCTCCAGAGCGGCTAGCACCTGTACGATCACCACCTTGTACCACCTTGTCACGTTTTTGTTGGGTTTTGAGTTTGCAGAACAACCAGAGGACAAATATTAAACCACAGCATAGGGCAGCGCCAAATAATCCAACCCCAACCCATTCTTTGAAGAAGGAGAAAGCCGAAGATATCCATGACGAGAGTCCCTCTGTAAGCGACAGGTCCAGGCGTGGAATTGACCTGGATAATGGCAGTTCTTAATTCTCTTAAGGTTTGTTCAAATTCTGCTGTCCAATTCTGTAAAATAAATTGAGAAAGACTCTTTGACAGATTAGCTGCCCTGGTGAAATTTTCATACGGGACGGAAGTAACACACAATCTGTGAAGTTTTTTTGTTCACATCCTAATTGGGCTAATTGCCACAACACATCTATTTGTTCTTGAACTAAGTCAATGCGCTGGTCCACCTTGTATTTGAGTATTGGCTGAATTTTGGCGGTCTAAAGCCACAGACACAAATGCAGACAAGTCATTGACT
>JAEOAE010002588.1:0-40689 GCA_036365155.1 Meriones psammophilus | reverse complement strand
AGCATTTAAAAACCCCTTTTCCAACGAATGACCCCAGAGCACTTAAAAACCTCGTCCAATGAAATGACTCCAGAGCACTTAAAAACCCGCTTCCAATGAAATGAATCCAGAGTACTCTAAAACCCAAGCCCAACTAAAGACCCAGAGCACTTAAAACCCAGTTCAAACAAAATGTCCTCAGTGCACTAAAACCCGTTTCCAACGAAATGACTCCAGAGCACTCCAAAAACCCGCTTCCAACGTAAATGACCCAGAGCACTTAAAAACACGCTTCCAACAAATGACTACAGAGCACTTTAAAAAACCCGTTTCAAATAAACGTTCTAGAGTACATAAAAACCCGCTTCCAACAAAATGACTCCAGAGAACTTAAAAATAAGCTTACAAGGAAAAATCCCAGAGCACTTAAAAACCCGCCTAAAGAAATGACTCCAGAGAACTTAAAAACCCACTTCCAATGAAATGACTCCAGAGCACTTAAAATCTGTTCCAAAGAAATGTCCCCAGTGCACTTAAAAACCTGCACTCCAACAGGAATGATCCCAGAGCACTTAAAAACCCCGCCTAAACAAAATGACTTCAGAGCACTTAAAACCCCTTCCAAAGAAATGTCCCTCAGAGCACTAAAAACCCCTTCCACCGAAATGACTCCAGAGTACTTAAAAACCTGTTTCCAACGAATGACTGCAGAGCACTTAAAAACGCTTCCAACGACTGATTTAGAGCACTTAAAACCCGCTCAATGAAATGAACTAGAGAGTACTTAAAACCCGCTCCAACGAAATGACCCCAGAGCACTTAAAACCCTTCTAACGAAATGACTCAGAGCACTTAAACCTAGTTCAAACAAAATGTCCTCAGTGCACATAAAAACCCGCCCCAACGAAATGACTAGAGTACTTAAAACCCGCCTCCAAAATGACCCAGAGGACTTAAAACCCCGCCCAAACGAAATGATCCCATAGCACTTTAAAACCCAGTTCCAACGAAATGTTCTCAGTGCACATAAAACCCGCCTAACAAAATGAACCCAGAGAACTTAAAAAACCAGCAACAAAATGACTCAGACACTCAAAAACCCGCCTAACGAAGGACTCCACAGCACTAAAACCCGCTTCCAACTAAAATGACCCAGAGCACTTAAAAATCTGTTTCCAAAGAAAGGACCTTACAGCACTTAAAACCCCCCAACAAAATGATTCCAGAGCCTTAAAACCGTTCTGTGAAATGACTCCCAGGCAAAAAAACCGCTTCAAAAATGACTCCAGAGCACTCTAAAATCCCTTCCAAAGAATGACTCCAGAGCACTCAAAAACCCCTTCCAACAAAAAATGACTCAGAGCACTTAAAACATGTTTCCAATAAATGACTCCAGAGCACTTAAAACCTGCTTCCAAACGAATTGACTCAGAGCACTTAAAAACCCCTTAATGAAATGACTCAGAGCACTCAGAGCCCACTTCAACAAAATCGTCCAGAGTGCTCAAAAATGTTCAAACAAAATGACTCCACCCACATAAAAACCTGCTTCCAATGAAATGACTCAGATCACTCAAAAACCGCTTCCAACAAAATGTCCCCAGAGCACATAAAAAACCCGCTTCCAACGAAATGACCCAGAGCACTTTAAAACCGCTTCAAAGCAAATGACTCTCAGTGCACATAAAAACCAGTTCAACAAAATGTCTCCAGAGCAAAAAACCCGCTTCCAGCGAAAATGATTCCATAGCACTTAAAAAATCTGCTCCAATTAAATGACTCCAGTGCACTCAAAACCCGCTTCCAACAAAATGTCTCCCAGAGCACTTAAAAACCGCTGAAAAAGACTACAGGCACTCTAAAAACCCGCTTCCAATTAAATGACTCCAGAGCACCCAAAAACCGCTTCAATAAAATGACTCCAGAGCACTTAAAAACACCACTTCCAACGAAATGACACTACAGACACTTAAAAACCTGCTTCAACGAAAGGACAAACATAAAGCACTTAAAAAACCAGGATATTTAAAAAACCGCGAAATGACTCCAGAGCACTTAAAACAAACACTTCTAAAAAATTGACAAAGAGCATTTAAATGACCTTCCAGAGCACCCTAAAACCCGCTTCCAATGAAATGACTCCAGAATACTTAAAACCCAGTTCAAACAAATGTCCTCAGTGCACATAAAAACCGGAAATGACTCAGAATGAAAAATGACCCACAAAAACCCGCACTTTAAAAAAACCGCTTCCACAAATTGGACTAAAGAACTCAAAACCTGCTTCCAAATGACTCAGGAGACCATAAAAACCCCCTCAGCGAAATGACTCAGAGCACTTAAACCCACTTCAGCCCAATGACTCAGAGCACTCAAAAAACTTGCTTCAATGAAATGACTTGAAACCCCCGCCTCCACAAATGTCTCAGTGCACTAAAAAACACGCTTCCAATGAAAAACTCCAGAGCACTCAAAAACCCGCTTCCAATAAAATGACTCCAGAGAACTAAAAACCTGTTCAAAACGAAATGACTGCCAGAGCCAAAAAATGAACCCGCTTCCAACCGAGCAAAAAGACCCAGAGCACTTAAAAACCAGCTTAAACAAAAATGACTCCTGAGCACTCAAAAAACTCGCCAATGAAATGACTCCAGAGCACTTAAAACCTGTTCCAAACTAAATGACTCCAGAGCACTTAAAACCGGCTGAAAAGGACACCACAGCACTTAAAACCCGTCAACGAAATGATCCCAGGTACTTAAAAACCTGCTTCCAATCAAATGACCTCAGAGCACATAAAACCCGCTTCCAACAAAATGATTCCAGAGCACTGTAAAACCGCCCAACAAAATGACTCAGAGCACTTAAAACCGCTTCCAATAAAAATGACTCCAGAGCACTTAAAAACACACTTCTAACAAATTGACTAAAGAGCACTTAAAAATGCTTCCAAGAAATGACCCTAGAGCACTCTAAAACCCACTTCCAATGAAAATGATCCCAAAATATTTAAAACCCCGCCATAACGAAATGTCTCAGAGCACTTAAAAACACCTTTCCAATGAAAAATCCAGAGCACTTAAAAACCACTTCCAACAAAATGACTCCAGAGAACTCAAAAACATGCTTCCAAAATGACTCCAGAGCCATCAAAACCTGCTTCCAACGAATGACTCCAGAGCACTTTAAAACCCGCTTCCAAAAAATGACTCCTGAGCACTCAAAACTCGCCTAAAGAAATGACTCAGAGCACATAAAACCCACTTCAAACAAATGACTCCCAGAGCACTTAAAACCCGCATCCAACTTAAATGACTACAGAGCACTCAAAAAACCAGCTCCAATGAAAATGAATCAGAGCACTCTAAAAACCCGCTTCAACAAAATGAGCCCAGTGCATTTTAAAAACTCCAGTTCAATGAAATGTTCTCAGTGCACATAAAAACCCGCTTCCAACAAAATGAACCCAGAGAACTTAAAAACCCCCTTCCAACAAATGACTCAGAGCATTCATAAACCCACTTCCAACGAAATGACTCAATAGTACTCAAAAACATGCTTCCAATGAAATGACTCCAGAGCACCAAAACCTGCTTCCAAATGACTCCAGACCACTTAAAACCTGCTTCCAATGAAATGACTGCAGAGCACTCTAAAACCCGCCTCCAACGAAAATGACTCCAGAGAACTTAAAAATCCGCAAACGAAATGATTCCAGAGCATTCAAAACCACTTCCAAATCGAAATGACTCCAGAGTATTCAAAAACTTGCTTCAAATGAAATGTCTCCAGAGTACTTAAAACCCTGCTTCCAACAAACAACTCCAGAGCACTTAAAAACCCTTCCAAAGAAATGACTCAAGAGCACTCTAAAATCCGCTTCTAGCGAAATGACTCCAGAGCATAAACCCTTCAAAAATGACTCAAGCACTTAAAAACCAGTTCCAGCAGTACAGTGCATTTAAACAAACGTAAATGACTCCAGAGCACTTAAAAACCCAGTTCCACAAATAAAAACCGGCTGTCCTCCCAAGCACTTAAAAACCTGCTCAAACAAATGACCCAGAGCACATAAAAACTTCCAAATGAAATGACTCCAGAGCACTTAAAAACCTGTCCAACGAAAATAAAATTCCAGAGCACTTAAAAACCCCCTTCCAATGAAATGAAGGCACTCAAAACCGCCCAACCATGACAAAATGATCCAGAATCCTCAAAAACCTGAGACTCCAGAGCACTTAAAACCTAAAAAAACCTGCTCCCACTTCAGAAAATGACACCAGAGCCTGATTCCAAAATGACCCAGCACAAAACAAAAATGATTCCAGAGCACTCTAAAACACGCCTAAACAAAATGTTCTAGAGCACTTAAAAACCGCTTCCAATAAATGACTCCAGAGCACTTAAAAACCACTTCTAACAAATTGACTACAGAGCATTTAAAACCTGCTTCCAAAAAAATGACCCTGGAGCACTTAAAAACCGCTTCCAATGAAAGGACTCCAGAATAAAAATTAAAACCCGCTTAAAACCCCGTGAATCCCAGGAGCACTTAAAATCACAGTTCCAAAAAAATCCAGAGCACGTAAAAACCCTTCCAAACAAATGACTCCAGAGCACTCAAAAACCCGCTTCCAACGAAATGACTCCAGAGTGCTCAAAAACATGCTTCAAATCTAAATGACTCCAGAGCACTAAAAACCTGCAAGCACCAACTAAATGACTCAGGCACTTAAAAACCGGCTTCCAATAAAATGAACACAGAGCACTTAAAAACCCCCTTCCAACAAAATGACCCCAGGCGCCAAAAACCCAGTTCAACGAAATGACCTCAGAGCACTTAAAACATGTTCAAACAAAAATCCACAGTGCATAAAAACCCGCTTCCAACGAAATGACTCAGAGCACTCAAAAACCCCTTCAAAAGAAATGACTCAGAGCACTTAAAACCCGTTCAGCTGAAATGTCTCCAGAGCGCTTAAAAACCATGCTTCCCAACGAAATGTTCTCAGGCACTTAAAAACCGCCTTCCAACAAAATGACTCAGAGCACTCTAAAACCCCTTCAACGAAAATGACTCCAGAGCACTTAAAACCCTTTCAAACGAATGACTCAAGAGTACTCAAAAACCCAGTTCCAACGTGAAATGACCAGAGCACATAAAAACCCGCTTCAATGAAATGACTCCCAGAGCACTTAAAATCCGCTTTCAACAAAGGACTCACAGCACTTAAAAACCCGCTTCCCAGTTCGAAATGATCCCAGAGCACTTAAAAACCTGCTTCCACGAAATGACCTCCAGAGCACATAAAAACCGGCTTCCAACTAAATGATTCCAGAACACTCAAAAACCCGCTTCCAACAAAATGACTCAGAGCACTTAAAAACCAGCCTCAATAAAATGACTCAGAGCACTTAAAAACACACTTCTAACAAATTGACTAAAGAGCATTTAAAAACCCAGCTTCCAACGAAATGACTCCAGAGCACTTAAAACCCGCTTTCAATGAAAGGAGACCAGAATATTTAAAACCCGCTTCCAAACAAATGAGTCAGGACACTTAAAAACAGCCCAATGAAAACTCCAGAGCACATAAAAACGGCTTCCAACAAAATGACTCCAGAGAACTCAAAACCTGCTTCCAAATCAGAAAATGACTCCAGAGCCATCAAAACCCGCTTCCAACAAATGACTCAGAGCACTCTAAAACCCGCCTCCAGCAAATGACTCTGAGCACTCAAAAACCCAGTTCAAGTGAAATGACTCAGAGCACTTAAAACCTGCTTTCCAAAAATGACTCCAGAGCACTTAAAACCCTTTCAACAAAATGACTCCCAGAGCACTTAAAAACCGCTTCCTAAGAAATGACTCCAGAGCACTTAAAAACCTGCTTCCAAACGACTGACCTCAAAGCACTTAAAACCCCTTCCAAACCCGAAATGATCCCAGAGCACTCAAAAAATGCTTCCAACAAAATGACTCCAGAGTACTCAAAAACATGCTTCCAATAAAATGACTCAGAGCACTCAAAAACACTCTTCTAACAAATGACTCAAGAGCACTTAAAACCCACTTCCAAACTAAATGACCCAGAGCACTTAAACCCGCTTCCAATGAAATGACTCCAGAATATTTAAAACCCGCTTATAGCAAAGAATGTCTCAGGAGCACTTAAAAACCTCAGTTTCAATGAAAAATCCAGAGTACGTAAAACCCGCTTCAACAAAATGACTCAGAGAACTCAAAAACCCGCCAACGAAATGACTCACAGAGCCATCAAAACCTGCTTCCAACGAATGACTCAGAGCACTTTAAAACCCGCTTCAACGAAATGACTCCAGAGCACTCAAAACCCGTTCCAACAAAAATGACTCAGAGCACATAAAACCCGCTTCTGAAATGACTCAGAGCACTTAAAAACCTGCATCAAACAAAATGACTACAGAGCATTTAAAAACCGCCTCATGAAATGACTCAGAGCACTTAAAACCCGCTTCAATGAATGGGCCCAGTGCATTTAAAAACTCAGTTCAAAAATCTGAAATGACTCTCAGTGCACTTAAAACCCGCTTCAACAAAATGATCCCAGAGCACTTAAAAACCCCCTTCCAAAGAAATGACTTCAGAGCACTTAAAACCCCCTTCCAAGAAATGACTCAAATTCACTAAAAACCCACTTCCACAAAATGACCTCAGAGTACTCAAAAAACCCTTCCAATAAAATGACTCCAGAGCACTTAAAAACCTGCTTCCAACGAAATGACTGCAGAGCACTCTAAAACCCGCTTCAATAGAATGAATCCAGAGCACTTGAAAACCACTCTGAAATGACCCAGAGCACTTAAAACCCAAAGCCCCCAACGAAATGACTCCAGAGCACTCAAAACCCAGTTCAAACAAAATGTCTCCAGTGTACTCAAAAACCTGCTTCAATGAAATGACTCCAGAGCACTCAAAAACCCGCTTCCAAAGAAAAGCCCCAGAGCACTTAAAACCCGCTTCTAACAAATGACTCCAGAGCACTTAAAACCCAGTCAAACGAAATGTTCTCAGAGCATTTAAAAACCCAGTTCCAACAAAATGTCCTCCCAGTGCACATAAAACCCTCTTCCAAAAAATGACTCCAGAGCACTTAAAAACTCCAACGAGCACTTAAAAACCCGCTTCCAATTAAATGACTCCAGAGCACTCCAAAATCCGCCCCACGAAAAGACTCCAGAGCACATAAAACCCGCTTCCAACGGTGAACAAAATGACTCAGAGCACTTAAAAACCGCTTCCAATAAAATGACACCACAGCACTTAAAAACCGCTTCTAAAAAATCCCAGAGCACTTAAAAACCTGCTTCCACCAAAATGACCTCAGAGCACATAAAAACCAGCTTCAATGAAATGATTCCAGAACACTTAAAACCCGCTTTCCAACAAAATGACTCCAAAATCACTTAAAAAACCGCCAAATAAAATGACTCCAGAGCACTTAAAACCACTTCTAACAAATTGACTAAAGAGCATTTAAAAACCGCTTCCAACGAAATGATTAAGAGCACTTTAAAACCCAGTTCAATGAAAGTTCTCAAAATATTTAAAACCCGCTTCAACAAAATGTCACAGGAGCACTTAAAAACCCCTTCCAAAAAAAACTCAGAGCACGTAAAACCCGCTTCCAACAAAATGACTCAGAGAACTCAAAAACCTGCTTCAATGAAATGACTCCAGAGCCATCAAACCTGCTTCAATGAAATGACTGCAGAGCACTCTAAAAACCCGCTTCCAACGAATGACTCCTGAGCACTTAAAAACCGCTAATCTAAATGACTCAGAGCACCAAAACCTGCTTCCAACGAAATGACTCAGAGCACTCAAAAACCTGCTTCCAATGGAAAATGACTCCAGAGCACTTAAAAACAAGAGCCTTCCCTAAGAAATGACTCCAGACACTAAAAAACCTGCTTCTCAACGAAATGACTCCAGTGCACTTCAAAACCCCTTCAACAAATGACTCCAGACACTCAAAAACCCTCTTCAACAAATGACTCCAGAGTACTCAAAAACTGCTTCCAATAAAATGACTCCTGAGCACTTAAAACCTGCTTCCAGTAAATGACTCAGAGCACTCTAAAAACCTGCTTCCAATGAAATGACCTCAGAGCACTTAAAAACCCCAGAGCACTTAAACGAAATGATTCCAGAGCACTCTAAACCCAGCTTCCAACAAAATGACTCCAGAGCACTTAAAAAACCGCTTCAATAAAATGACTCCAGAGCACTTAAAACCACCTTCTAACAAAATGACTAAAGAGCATTTAAAAACCTGCTTCCAGCAAGACCCAAGCACTTAAAAACCCGCTTCAATGAAAGGACTCCAGAATATTTAAAAACCACTTCCAAACAAATGTCTCAGGAGCACTTAAAACCCAGTTCAAAAAAAAAAACTCAGAGCACTCCTAAAACCGTTTCCAACAAAATGACTCAGAGCACTCAAAAACCTCTTCAACAGAAATGACTCCCAGAGCCATCAAAAACCCCCTTCAACAAAATGACTCCCAGCACTTAAAAACCCAGTTCAACAAAATGACTCTAGGCACTCAAAAACCGGCTGAATAAATGACTCCAGGCACTTAAAACCTGCTTCCAACAGAAATGACTCCAGAGCACTTAAAACCGCCCAATGAAAATGACTCAGAGCACTCTAAAACAAACTTCCTACAAAATGACTCAGAGCACTTAAAACCCCCTTCAGCAAATGACTCCAGAGCACTTAAAAACCCCTTCAATGGAAATGACTCAGAGTGCTCAAAAACCCGCTGCTCAAATCTTCAATGACTGACTCAAGCACTCAAAACCTGCTTCCAATAAAATGACTCCTGAGCACTTAAAAACCCTTCCAAACTAAATGACTCAGGGCCTCAAAAACCCGCTTCAAAAACAACTCCAGACGCCAAAAACCAGCTGAAATGACTCCAGAGCATAAAAACCCGCTTCAACAAAAATGAACTCAGTGCACTTTAAAACCCAGTTCAAACAATGACTCCAGAGCACTTAAAACCCAGCCAGCACAAAATGACTCCAGAGCACTTAAAACCCGCTTCAACAAAAGGACTCCAGAGCACTTAAAAAATCCAGCTTCAGAGCGGCAAAATCTGCTCCACAGAACTCAAAAACCCACTTCCAACGAAATGATCCCAGAGCACTTAAAAACCCCCTTCTGCAGAATGACTTCAGAGCACTTAAAACCCCCTTCAAAGAAATGACTCAGAGCACTCAAAACCCACTTCCCATAAAATGACTCCAGAGTACTCAAAAACATGCTTCCAATAAAATGACTCAGAGCACTTAAAACCTGCTTCAACAAATTGACTCAGAGCACTTAAAACCCGCTTCAATGAAATGAATCAGAGCACTCTAAAACCCGCTCCAATGAAATGACCCCAGAGAGCACTTAAAACCCAGTCCAGCAGAAATGACTCAGAGCACTTAAAACCCAGTTCAAACAAAATGTCCTCAGTGCACATAAAAACCCGCTCAAAACCTAGCGAAATGACTCCAGAGCACTCAAAACCCGCTTCCAGCAAATGAGCCCAGAGCACTTAAAACCTGCTTAACGAAATGACTCCATAGCACTTTAAAACAGTTCCAAACGAAATGTTCTCAGTGCACATAAAACCCGCTTCAACAAAATGTCTCCAGAGCACTTAAAAACCGCCTCCAAAGAAAAAGACTCCAGAGCACTTAAAAAACCGCTTCAATTAAAATGACTCAGAGCACTCCAAAAATCCGCTTTTAAAGCCCAAAAAATGACTCCAGAGCACATAAAAACCCGCTTCAACAAATGACTCCAGAGCACTTAAAAATCCCCTTCAGAAAGGACACCACAGCACTCTAAAACCGGCTGTGACGAAATGATCCCAAAGCACCCAAAAACCTGCTTCCACCGAAATGACCTCAGGAGCACATAAAAACCAGCTTCAACAAATGATTCCAGAACACTCTAAAACCGCCTTCCAACAAAATGACTCAGAGCACTTAAAAACCGCTTCAATAAAATGACTCCAGAGCACTTAAAAACCACTTCAACAAATTGACTAAAGAGCATTTAAAACCTGCTTCCAATGAAATGACCCTAGTGCACTTAAACCCGCTTCCAATGAAAGAGACCAAAATATTTAAAACCCGCTTCCAAACAAATGTCTCAGGCACTTAAAAAAACAAGTTCAATGAAAAAAATCCAGAGCACGTAAAAACCGCTTCCAACAAAATGACTCAGAGAACTCAAAAACTGCTTCCAACAAAATGACTCCAGAGCCATCAAAAACCCAGCTTCCTGTCAAATGACTCCCAGGCACTTAAAAACCGCTTCCAACGAAATGACTCCAAGAGCACTCAAAACCTCGCTTCAATAAAATGACTCCAGAGCACTTAAAACCCCCTTCCAACAGAAATGACTCCAGAGCACTCAAAAACCCACTTCAGCAAAATGACTCCCAGACACTTAAAACCCGCTTCAATGAAATGACTCCAGAGCACTCAAAACCTGCTTCTAACGAAATGACTCAGAGCACTTAAAACCCCCTTCCAATGAAATGACTCAGAGCACTCAAAACCACTTACAACGAAATGACTCCAGGTGCTCAAAAACATGCTTCAATAAAATGACTCCAGAGCACTTAAAACCCTTTTCAACTAAATGACTCCAGAGCACTTAAAACCCGCTGCGAAATGAATCAGAATACTCTAAAACCCGCTCAAACAAAATGACTCCAGAGCACTTTAAAAACCAGTTCAAAACGAAATGTTCTCAGTGCACATAAAAACCCGCTTTATGACAAAATGAACCAGAGCACTTAAAAACCCGCTTCCAATGAAATGACTCCAGAAACACTTAAAAACCCACTTCCAAAGAAATGACTCAGAGCACTTAAAAATCCGCTTCCAACAAAGGACTCCAGAGCACTTAAAAACCCGCTTCCAACAAAATGATCCCAGAGCACATAAAACCTGCTTCAACGAAATGACTCAGAGCACTTAAAAACCCCCTTCAATGAAATGACTCCAGAGCACTCAAAACCCACTTCTACCCGAAATGACCAAGAGTGCTCAAAAACATGCTTCAAATAAATGACTCAAGAACACTTAAAACCGCTTCCAATGAAATGACTCAGAGCACTCTAAAACCCGCTTCCAGCAAACAGAATGACCAAGAGCACTCTAAAACCAAACGAACAACAAAATGACTCAGAGCATAAAAACCCAGTTCAAACAAAATGTCCTCAGTGCATAAAAAACCCGCTTCCAACAAAAATGACATTTAAAATCCGCTCAAAAACCCTTCAACTAAATGAGCCCAGAGCATAAAAACCGCTTCCAACGAAATGACCCAGAGCACTTTAAAAAACCCACTTCAACAAAATGACTCCAGAGCAACTAAAAACCAGTTCCAAATAAAAATGACTCAGAGCACTTAAAAACCCCTTCCAACGAAATGACTCAGAGCACTTTAAACCCACTTCAAAATGACTCCAGAGCACTCAAAAGTACTCAAAAAATGACTTCAATGAAAAACCCACTCAACAATGACTCAAAACCACTTAAAACCCGAAATGACTCAGCAGAAAAACCCTAAAATGACTCAGAGCCTTAAAACAGCTGTATGACTCCAGAGCACTTAAAAACCGCTTCAAACAAAATGACTCAGAGCACTTAAAACCCGCTTCCAAAAAAATGACTCCCAGAGCACTTAAACCCCCCTTCAACAGAAATGACTCCAGAGCATTCAAAAAACCCAGTTCAACAAAATGACTCCAGAGCACTCAAAAACCTCTTCAATGAAATGACTCAGAGCACTCAAAACCTGCTTCAACAAATGACTCCAAAAAACCTGCTTCCAATGAAATGACTCCAGAGCACTTAAACCCGCTTCCAATGAAAAAAACCCAATCAGAGCACTCAAAAACCCACTTCAACAAAATGACTCAGAGCACTTAAAAACCCTTCAAAAGAAATGACTCCAGAGCACTCAAAACCCACTTCAAACAAAATGACTCCAGAGCACTCAAAACCCGCTTCCAATAAATGACTCCAGAGCACTTAAAAACCTTCAACAAAATGACTCCCAGAGCACATAAAACCGCTTCAATAAATGAACTCAGAACATTTAAAACCCTTCCAATGAAAATGATCTCAGAGCACTTAAAAACCTTCAACGAAATGACTCAGAGCACAAAAACATTTCCAATGAAAAAAACTCCAGAGCACTTAAAAACCCGCTTCCAATGAAATGACTCAGAGCACTCAAAACCCGCTTCCAGCAATGAATGACCAAAAACACATAAAAACCCAGCTACAATGAAAATGACTCAGAGCACTCAAAAACCCGCTTCCAACAAAATGACTCCAGAGCACTAAAACCCGCTTCCAATGAAATGACTCAGAGCACTTAAAAACCCTGCTTCCAACGAAATGACTACAGAGCACTTAAAAACCCGCTTCCAACAAAATGACTCAGAGCACTTAAAAACCCACTTCAACAAATGACTCCAGAGCACAAAAAACCACCTTCCAACGAAATGGACCCAGAGCATTTTAAAACCCAGTTCAACGAAATGACTCAGAGCACTTAAAACCCGCTTCCAAAAAAATGATTCAGAGCACTCAAAACCCCTTCCAATGAAATGACTCCAGAGCACTCTAAAACCCAAAGAAATGACTCCAACAAAATGACTCAGAGCACTTTAAAAACCCACTTCAATAAAATGACTCAGTGCACATAAAACCCGCTTCCAACAAAATGACTCAGAGCACTTAAAAACCCCTTCCAATGAAATGACTCCAGAGCATTCAAAAACCCACTTCCAACGAAAATGACTCAGAGCGCAAAACCAGCTTTCAAAGCCAATGACTCAGAGTACTCAAAAACCGCTTCAATGAAATGACTCCAGGTACTCAAAAACCGCTTCCAATGAAATGACTCCAAGAGCAAACCGGCTTAAAAATCCCCTTAAAACCCGTCTGATAAATGACTCCAGAGCACTTAAAAACCCCCTTCCAATGAAATGACTCCAGAGCACTCAAAACCCACTTCAACAAATGACTCCAGAGCACTCAAAACCAACCAATAAAATGACTCCAGAGCACTTAAAACCAGCTTCCAACAAAATGACTCCAGGAGCACTCTAAAACCCTCTTCCAATGAAAATGACTCCAGAGCACTTAAAAACACATTTCAACAAACTGTTCTCAGAGCACATAAAACCTGCTTCAATGAAATGACCCCAGAGCACTTAAAACCCAGCTTCCATGAAATGACCTCAGAGCACATAAAAACCCGCTTCCAAAGAAATGACTCAGAGCACTCAAAAACCAGCTTCCAATAAAATGACTCAGAGCACTTAAAAACCTGCTTCCAATAAAATGACTCAGAGCACTTAAAAACCACCTTCTAACAAAATGACTCAGAGCATTTAAAACCCCTTTCAACAAAATGACCCCAGAGCACTCAAACCCCCACTTCTAATGAAATGACTCCAGAATACTTAAAAACCGCTTCCAACAAAATGACTCCAGAGCACTCAAAACCCGCTTCAAATGAAAATGACTCCAGAGCACTTAAAACCCACTTCAACAAAATGACTCAGAAACCCACTTAAAAACCTCAGTGCACATCAAAACCGCTTCCAACAAATGACTCCAGAGCCATAAAAACCCAGTTCAATGAAATGACTCCAGAGCACTTAAAAACCGCTTCCAAAGAAATGACTCCAGAGCACTCAAAAACCCCCTTTCAATGAAATGACTCCAGAGCACTTAAAAACCCACTTCCAATGAAATGACTCCAGTAGAAAACATCAAAAACCCTGACTCCAACAAAATGACTCAGAGCACTCAAAACCGCTTCCAATGAAATGACTCCAGAGTGCTCAAAAACCTGCTTCAATAAAATGACTCAGAGCACTTAAAAACCCGTTCAATGAAATGACTCCAGAGCACTCAAAACCCGCTTCAAACAAAATGACTCAGTGCACTTAAAACCGCTTCAACGAAATGACTCCAGAGCACTTAAAACCCCAGTTCAACAAAATGACTCAGTGCACTTAAAAACCCTCTTCCAAAGAAATGACTCAGAGCACTCAAAAACCCACTTCAACAAAATGACTCTCAGAGCACTTAAAAACCCCGCTTCCAACAAAATGACTCCAGAGCACTTAAAAACCCTTCCAACAAAATGACTCTCAGAGCACATAAAAACCGCTTCCAACAAAAATGACTCCAGAGCACTCAAAACCGCTTCCAACAAAATGACTCCCAGAAAAACCTTAAAAACCCACCACAGCAAAATGAAATGACTCCAGAGCACTCAAAACCCACTTCTAACAAAATGACTCCACAGAGCATTTAAAACCCGCTTCCAACAAAATGACTCAGAGCACTCAAAACCCGCTTCCAACAAAATGACTCAGAGCACTTAAAAACCCGCTTCAACGAAATGACTCAGAGCACTTAAAAACCCGCAATGAAAATGACTCAGAGCACTCAAAAACCCTTCTCACAAAATGACTCAGAGCACTCAAAACCCACTTGTGAAATGACTCCAGAGCCATCAAAACCCGCTTCCAACAAAATGACTCCAGAGAGCACTTAAAAACCAGCTTTAAACCATGACTCCAGAGCACTCAAAAACCCTTCCAATGAAATGACTCCAGAGCACTCAAAACCCTTCTTCAACAAATGACTCAGAGTACTCAAAAACATGCTTCCAATAAAATGACTCCAGAGCACTTAAAACCCGCTTCAACAAAATGACTCCAGAGCACTTAAAAACCCGCTTCAACAAAATGACTCAGAGCACTTAAAACCCACTTCCAACGAAATGACTCCAGAGTACTTAAAAACCCCTTCAAATGAAATGACTCCAGAATACTTAAAAACCCAGTTCAAACAAAATGACTCAGAACACTTAAAAACCGCTTCAATGAAATGACTCAGAGCACTTAAAAACCCGCTTACAACAAAATGACTCCAGAGCACTCAAAACCCGCTTCCAAAAATGACTCCAGAGCCATCAAAAACCTGTTCCAACGAAATGACTCAGATCACATAAAACCCGCTTCAACAAAATGACTCAGAGCACTTAAAAACCCGCTTCCAATGAAAAAACTCCAGAGCACGTAAAACCAACTTCCAACAAAATGACTCCCAGAGCACTCAAAAACCCACTTCCAACGAAATGACTCCAGAGCACATAAAAATGACAAACAAAATGACTCAGGACATAAAAACCAACTTCCAATGAAATGACTCCAGAGCACTTAAAAACCCGCTTCCAACGAATGACTCAAAAACCGCTTTCAATGAAATGACTCCAGAGCATTTTAAAACCCAGTTCAATGAAATGACTCCAGTGCACATAAAAACCCGCTTCAAAAAAATGACTCCAGAGTGCTTAAAACCCCCTTCCAATGAAATGACTCCAGAGCATTCAAAAACCCACTTCCAACAAAATGACTCAATAGTACTCAAAACATGCCTCAGATGAAATGACTCAAATGTCTCAGAGCAAAACCCCTTTCCAACGAAATGACTCCAGAGCACTCAAAAACCAACTTCCAATGAAATGACTCAGAGCACTCAAAAACATGCTTCAATGAAATGACTCAGAGAACTTAAAAATCCGCTCAAACAAAATGACTCCAGAGCATTCAAAAACCCACTTCCAACAAAATGACTCCAGAGCACTCAAAAACATGCTTCCAATGAAATGTCTCCAGAGTACTTAAAACCCTGCTTCAAGCTAAACAACTCAGAGCACTTAAAAACCGCTTCCAATGAAATGACTCCAGAGCACTCTAAAATCCGCTTCCAACAAAATGACTCCAGAGCACTTAAAAACCCGCTTCCAACGAAATGACTCCAGAGCATTTAAAAACCCAGTTCAACAGAAATGTCCTCAGTGCACATAAAACCCTCTTCCAACGAAATGACTCCAGAGCACTTAAAAATCTGCTTTCAACAAAAGGACTCCACAGCACTTAAAAACCGCGTCCAACGAAATGATCCCAGAGCACTAAAAAACCTGCTTCCACAGAAATGACCTCAGAGCACATAAAACCCGCTTCCAACGAAATGATTCAGAGCACTCTAAAACCGCTTCCAACAAAATGACTCCAGAGCACTTAAAAAACTGCTTCAATAAAATGACTCCAGAGCACTTAAAAACACACCTCTAACAAATTGACTACAGAGCATTTAAAACCTGCTTCCAAACGAAACGACCTAGAGCACTTAAACCCGCTTCCAATGAAAGGAGACCAGAATATTTAAAACCCGCTTCAAAAAAATGAATCAGGAGCACTTAAAATCACAGTTCAATGAAAAAAATCCAGAGCACGTAAAAAACCGCTTCCAACAAAATGACTCCAGAGAACTCAAAACCCGCTTCCAATGAAATGACTCCAGAGCCATCAAAAACCCGCTTCCAACAAAATGACTCAGAGCACTTAAAACCCGCTTCCAAATCAAAAATGACTCCTGAGCACTCAAAAACCGCTTCAATGAAATGACTCCAGAGCACTTAAAACCTGCTTCCAACAAAAATGACTCCAGAGCACTTAAAAACAAGCTTCCAACAAAATGACTCAGAGCACTTAAAAACAAACTTCCTACAAAATGACTCAGAGCACTTAAAAACCCCTTCCAAAACGAAATGACTTCAGAGCACTTAAAAACCCCTTCCAATGAAATGACTCCAGAGCACTCAAAACCCACTTCCAACAAAATCACTCCAGAGTACTCAAAAACATGCTTCCAATAAAATGACTCCAGAGCACTTAAAACCTGCTTCCAACAAAATGACTCAGAGCACTTAAAAACCCGCTTCCAATGAAATGAATCAGAGCACTCTAAAACCCGCTTCCAAAAATAACTCCAGAGCACTTAAAAACCTGCTTCCAACAAAATGAGCCCAGAGCACTTAAAACCCGCTTCAAACAAAATGAACAGAGCACTTAAAAACCTGCTTCCAACAAAATGACTCCAGAGCACATAAAAACCCGCTTCAAAAAATGACTCCAGAGCACTTAAAAATCCGCTCCAACGAAAGGACTCCAGAGCACTTAAAACCCGCTAACGAAATGACTCCAGAGCACTTAAAAACCCACTTCCAACGAAATGACTCCAGAGCACTTAAAAACCGCTTCCAATAAATGACTCCAGAGCACTTAAAAACCCCTCCAAAGAAATGACTCCAGAGCACTCAAAAACCCTTCCAATGAAATGACTCAGAGCACTCAAAAACCCACTTCCACCGACTCAAGAGTACTCAAAAAACCTGCTTCAATAAAATGACTCCAGAGCACTTAAAACCTGCTTCCAAAATGAAATGACTCAGAGCACTTAAAACCCGCTTCAAATGAAATGAATCCAGAGCACTCTAAAACCCGCTTCAAACAAAATGACCCCAGAGCACTTAAAAACCCCCTTCCAACGAAATGACTCCAGAGCACTTAAAAAACCCAGTTCAAACAAAATGTCCTCAGTGCACATAAAACCCGCTTCCAACAAAATGACTCCAGAGCACTCAAAAACCCGCTTCCAACGAAATGAGCCCAGAGCACTTAAAACCCGCCCAACAAAATGAGCCCAGAGCACTTTAAAAACCCAGTTCAACAAAATGTTCTCAGTGCACATAAAAACCCGCTTCCAACAAAATGACTCCAGAGCACTTAAAACCCCTTCCAACAAAATGACTCCAGAGCATTAAAACCCGATTCAACGAAATGACTCCAGAGTACTTAAAACCCATTTCAAATGAAATGACTCCAAAGCACTTAAAAACCTGCTTCCAACGAAATGACTCCAATGAGCACAGAGCACTTAAAACCCACTTCCAATGAAATGACTCCAGAGCACTTAAAAAACCCCTTCAAAAATGACTCCAGAGCACTCAAAACCCACTTCCAATGAAATGACTCCAGAGTACTCAAAAACCCCCTTCCAATAAAATGACTCAGAGCACTCAAAAACCTGCTTCCAACGAAATGACTCCAGAGCACTTAAAACCCGCTTCAAATAAAATGAATCAAGAGCACTCTAAAACCCGCTTCCAACGAAATGACTCCAGAGCACTTAAAACCAGCGTCCAACGAAATGACTCCAGAGCACTTAAAAACCCAGTTCAAACAAAATGACCTCAGAGCACTTAAAAACCCGCTTCCAACAAAATGACTCCAGAGCACTCAAAAACCGCTTTCCAACGAAATGACTCAGAGCACTTAAAACCCGCTTCCAACGAAATGACTCCAGAGCATTTAAAAACCCAGTTCCAACAAAATGTCCTCAGTGCACATAAAACCCTCTTCCAACGAAATGACTCAGAGCACTTAAAAATCTGTCCAACAAAGGACTCCAGAGCACTTAAAAACCGCTTCCAACGAAATGACTCCAGAGCACTAAAAACCTGCTGACCACAGAAATGAAAACCTCAGAGCACATTTAAAAACCAGTTCCAACGAAATGATTCAGAGCACTCTAAAACCGCTTCCAACAAAATGACTCTAGAGCACTTAAAAAACTGCTTCAATAAAATGACTCCAGAGCACTTAAAAACACACTTCTAACAAATTGACTACAGAGCATTTAAAAACCTGCTTCCAACGAAATGACCCAGAGCACTTAAAACCCGCTTCCAATGAAAGGAGACCAGAATATTTAAAACCCGCTTCCAAAGAAATGACTCAGAGCACTTAAAAACCAGTTCAATGAAAAAAATCCAGAGCACGTAAAAAACCGCTTCCAACAAAATGACTCCAGAGAACTCAAAAACCCCCTTTCCAATGAAATGACTCAGAGCCATCAAAAACCCGCTTCCAACAAAATGACTCCAGAGCACTTAAAACCCGCTTCCAACAAAATGACTCCTGAGCACTCAAAAACCCGCTTCCAATGAAATGACTCAGAGCACTTAAAACCCCCTTCCAACAAAATGACTCAGAGCACTTAAAAACCGCTTCCAACAAAATGACTCAGAGCACTTAAAAACAAGCTTCCAAAGAAATGACTCCAGCATTAAAAACCTGCTTCCAATGAAATGACTTAAAAAAAAACCCTTCCAACAAAATGACTCAGAGCACTCAAAAACCCACTCCAACAAAATGACTCCAGAGTACTCAAAACCCGCTTCCAATAAAATGACTCAGAGCACTTAAAACCTGCTTCCAACAAAATGACTCAGAGCACACTTAAAAACCCGCTTCCAACGAAATGACTCCAGAGCACTCTAAAACCCGCTTCCAACAAAATGACTCCAGAGCACTTAAAAACCCGCTCCAACAAAATGACTCCAGAGCACTTTAAAAACCCAGTTCAACAAAATGACTCTCAGTGCACATAAAAACCGCTTCAACAAAAATGACTCCAGAGCACTTAAAACCGCTTCAACAAAATGACTCAGAGCACTTAAAAACCCGCTTTCAACGAAATGACTCAGAGCACTTAAAAACCCGCTTCCAACGAAATGACTCCAGAGCACTTAAAAACCTGCTTCCAAATAAATGACTCCAGAGCACTTAAAAACCCACTTCCAAGAAATGACTCCAGAGCACTTAAAAACCCGCTTCCAACGAAATGACTCCAGAGCACTTAAAAACCCCTTCCAAAGAAATGACTCCAGAGCACTCAAAAACCCACTTCCAAAGAAATGACTCAGAGTACTCAAAAACCCACTTCCAATAAAATGACTCCAGAGCACTTAAAAACCTGCTTGACTCAACACTTAAAATGACTCAGAGCACTCAAAAAAAAACCCTTCAAACGAAATGACTCAGAGCACTTAAAAACCCGCTTCCAACGAAATGACTCCAGAGCACTTAAAAACCCGTTCAAACAAAATGACTCAGAGCACTTAAAAACCGCTTCCAATGAAATGACTCCAGAGCACTCAAAAACCCGCTTCCAACAAAATGACTCAGAGCACTTAAAAACCCGCTTCAAACAAAATGACTCAGAGCACTCAAAAACCCGCTTCCAACTAAATGACTCCAGAGCACTTAAAAACCCAGTTCCAACAAAATGACTCCAGAGCACTTAAAACCCACTTCAACAAAATGACTCAGAGCACTCAAAAACCGCTTCCAACAAAATGACTCCAGAGCACTTAAAAACCGCTTCCAACGAAATGACTCCAGAGCACTTAAAAACCTGCTTCCAACAAATGACTCCAGAGCACTTAAAACCCAAAAATGACTCAGGTACTTCTTCAACAAAATGACTCCAGAGCACTTAAAACCCGCTTCCAACGAAATGACTCCAGAGCACTTAAAACCCTTCCAACAAAATGACTCCAGAGCACTCAAAAACCCCTTCCAATGAAATGACTCCAGAGCACTCAAAACCCACTTCCAATAAAATGACTCAGAGCACTCAAAAACCTGCTTCCAACAAATGACTCAGAGCACTTAAAAAACCCAATGAAATGACTCCAGAGCACTCTAAAAACCGAAAAAATGACTCCAGAGCACTTAAAAACCTGCTTCAAAAAATGACTCCAGAGCACTCTAAACCCAGTTCAAACAAAAAATGACCTCAGTGCACTTAAAAACCCGCTTCCAACAAATGACTCCAGAGCACTCAAAAACCCAGTTCCAACAAAATGACTCCAGAGCACTTAAAAACCCGCTTCCAACGAAATGACTCCAGAGCACTTTAAAACCCCAGTTCCAACGAAATGACTCAGAGCACTTAAAAACCCGCTTCAACAAAATGACTCCAGAGCACTTAAAAACCTTCCAACAAAATGACTCCAGAGCACTTAAAAACCTACTTCCAACAAAATGACTCCAGAGCACTCAAAAACCCGCTTCCAACAAAATGACTCAGAGCACTTAAAAACCCTTCCAAAATGACCTCAGAATGAAAACCGCTCCAGAAATGCACTTAAAAACCCGCTTCAAACGAATGACTCCAGAGCACTTAAAAACCTGCTTCCAACGAAATGACTCAGAGCACTTAAAAACCCGCTTCAACAAAATGACTCAGAGCACTTAAAAACCCTTCCAACAAAATGACTCCAGAGCACTCTAAAACCGCTTCCAACAAAATGACTCCAGAGCACTTAAAAACCGCTTCCAACAAAATTGAAAAACCAAAGAAATGCATTTAAAATTTAAAACCCGCTTCCAAACAAATGACTCCAGAGCACTTAAAACCCGCTTCCAATGAAATGACTCCAGAATATTAAAAACCCGCTTCCAACAAATGACTCAGAGCACTTAAAAACCCGCTTCCAATGAAATGACTCCAGAGCACAAAAACCCGCTTCCAACAAAATGACTCCAGAGCACTCAAAAACCCGCTTCCAACAAAAATGACTCCAGAGCACTCAAAAACCCGCTTCCAATGAAATGACTCAGAGCACTTAAAAACCTGCTCCAAAATAAATGACTCAGAGCACTCAAAAACACGCTTCCAATGAAATGACTCCAGAGCACTTAAAAACCTGCTTCCAAGAAAATGACTCCAGAGCACTTAAAAACCCGCTTCAAACAAAATGACTCAGAGCACTTAAAAACCCGCTTCCAACAAAATGACTCAGAGCACTCAAAAACCCGCTTCAATGAAAATGACTCAGAGCACTTAAAAACCTGCTTCCAACAAAATGACTCCAGAGCACTCAAAACCCGCTTCAAATAAAATGACTCCAGAGCACTCAAAAACCCGCTTCCAACAAAATGACTCCAGAGCACTTAAAAACCCCTTCCAACAAAATGACTCCAGAGCACTTAAAACCCGCTTCCAACAAAATGACTCCAGAGCACTTAAAAACCCGCTTCAACAAAATGACTCCAGAGCACTTAAAACCCGCTTCAAACGAAATGACTCAGAGCACTTAAAAACCAACTTCCACTCCACAAAAACCCTCAGAGCACTTAAAAAAACCTTCCAATGAAAATGACTCAGAGCACTTAAAAACCCACTTCAATGAAATGACTCAGAGCACTTAAAAACCCGCTCCAACAAAATGACTCAGAGCACTCAAAACCCCTTCCAACTAAATGACTCAGAGCACTTAAAAACCGCTTCCAATGTCTAAAATGACTCCCAGAGCACTCAAAAACCGCTTCCAACAAAATGACTCCAGAGCACTTAAAAACCGCTTCCAACAAAATGACTCAGAGCACTTAAAACCCCTTCCAACAAAATGACTCAGAGCACTCAAAAAACCCCTTCCAACGAAATGACTCCAGAGCACTCAAAAACCCGCTTTCAATGAAATGACTCAGAGCACTCAAAAACCCCTTCCAATGAAATGACTCCAGAGTACTCTAAAACCCGCTTCCAATGAAATGACTCAGAGCACTTAAAAACCCGCTTCCAACGAAATGACTCAGAGTACTTAAAAACCTGCTTCCAACGAAACAACTCAGAGCACTTAAAAACCCGCTTCAATGAAATGACTCCAGAGCACTCTAAAATCCGCTTCCAACGAAATGACTCAGAGCACTTAAAACCCGCTTCCAACGAAATGACTCCTGTGCATTTAAAAACCCAGTTCAACGAAATGTCCTCAGTGCACATAAAAACCCTCTTCCAACGAAATGACTCCAGAGCACTTAAAAATCTGCTTTCAACAAAAGACTCAGAGCACTTAAAACCCCGCCAGCGAAATGATCCCAGAGCACATAAAAACCTGCTTCCACGAAATGACCTCAGAGCACATAAAAACCGCTTCAAACAAAATGATTCAGAGCACTCTAAACCCGCTTCCAACAAAATGACTCCAGAGCACTTAAAAACCGCTTCAATAAAATGACTCCAGAGCACTTAAAAACACACCTCTAACAAATTGACTACAGAGCATTTAAAAACCTGCTTCCAACGAAATGACCCTAGAGCACTTAAAACCCGCTTCCAATGAAAGGAGACCAGAATATTTAAAACTCCGCTTCCAAAAACAAAATGAGTCAGGAGCACTTAAAACACGCTTCCAATGAAAAAAATCCAGAGCACTCTAAAAACCGCTTCCAAAAAATGACTCAGAGAACTCAAAAACCCGCTTCAAAAAAAATGACTCCAGAGCCATCAAAACCCGCTTCCAACAAAATGACTCAGAGCACTTAAAACCCGCTTCAACAAAATGACTCCTGAGCACTCAAAAACCCGCTTCAATGAAATGACTCCAGAGCACTTAAAACCTGCTTCCAACGAAATGAATCAGAGCACTTAAAAACAAGCTTCCAAAGAAATGACTCCAGAGCACTTAAAAACCTGCTTCCAACGAAATGACTTCAGAGCACTTAAAAACCCCTTCCAATGAAATGACTCAGAGCACTCAAAACCCACTTCCAACGAAATCACTCCAGAGTACTCAAAAACATGCTTCCAATAAAATGACTCAGAGCACTTAAAAACCTGCTTCCAACAAAATGACTCCAGAGCACTTAAAACCCGCTTCAAATGAAATGAATCCAGAGCACTCTAAAACCCGCTTCCAACGAAATAACTCCATAGCACTTAAAAACCCGCTTCAAAGAAATGAGCCCAGAGCACTTTAAAACCCAGTTCAAGGAAATGTTCTCAGTGCACATAAAACCTGCTTCAACATAATGAACCCAGAGCACATAAAAACCGCTTCAAACGAAATGACTCCAGAGCACTTAAAAATCCGCTCCAACGAAATGACTCAGAGCACTTAAAACCCGCTTCCAACAAAATGACTCCAGAGCACTTAAAAATCCGCTTCCAACGAAATGACTCCACAGCACTTAAAAACCGCTTCAACGAAATGATCCCAGAGCACTTAAAAACCCGCTTCCAAAAATAACTCAGAGCACTTAAAAACCCCTTCCAATGAAATGACTCAGAGCACTCAAAAACCCACTTCCACGAAATGACTCAGAGTACTCAAAAACATGCTTCCAATAAAATGACTCAGAGCACTTAAAAACCTGCTTCAAAGAAATGACTCAGAGCACTTAAAACCCGCTTCAATGAAATGAATCAGAGCACTCTAAAACCCGCTTCCAACGAAAATGACCCCAGAGCACTTAAAAACCCGTGTCCAACGAAATGTCTCCAGAGCACTTAAAAACCAGTTCAAACAAAATGTCCTCAGTGCACATAAAAACCAGCTTCCAACGAAATGACTCCAGAGCACTCAAAACCCGCTTCCAACGAAATGAGCCCAGAGCACTTAAAAACCCGCTTCCAACGAAATGAGCCCAGAGCACTTTAAAACCCAGTTCAACAAAATGTTCTCAGTGCACATAAAAACCTGCTTCAAACAAAATGAACCCAGAACACTTAAAAACCCTTCCAACGAAATGACTCCAGAGCATTCATAAACCCACTTCAACGAAATGACTCCAGAGTACTCAAAAACATGCTTCCAATGAAATGACTCCAGAGTACTTAAAACCCTGCTTCCAACGAAATGACTACAGAGCACTTAAAAACCCACTTCCAATGAAATGACTCCAGAGCACTCTAAAATCCGCTTCCAACGAAATGACTCCAGTGCACTCAAAAATTCGCTTCCAACGAAATGTCTCCAGAGTACTTAAAAACCCCCTTCCAATGAAATGACTCCAGAGCACTCAAAAACCCACTTCCAGCGAAATGACTCCAGAGTACTCAAAAACATGCTTCCAATAAAATGACTCTAGAGCACTTAAAAACCTGCTTCCAACGAAATGACTACAGAGCACTTAAAAACCCGCTTCCAATGAAATGAATCCAGAGCACTCTAAAACCCGCTTCCAACGAAATGACCCCAGAGCACTTAAAAATCCGCTTCCAACGAAATGTCTCCAGAGCACTTAAAAACCCCTTTCCAACGAAATGACTCCAGAGCATTCAAAAACCAACTTCCAGCGAAATGACTCCAGAGTACTCAAAAACATGCTTCCAATGAAATGTCTCCACAGTAATTAAAACCCTGCTTCCAACGAAACGACTCCAGAGCACTTAAAAACCCGCTTCCAATGAAATGACTCCAGAGCACTCTAAAACCGCTTCCAACGAAATGACTCCAGAGCACTTAAAAACCCGCTTCCAACGAAATGACTCCAGAGCATTTAAAAACCCAGTTCAACAAAAATGTCCTCAGTGCACATAAAAACCCTCTTCCAACGAAATGACTCCAGATCACTTAAAAATCTGCTTTCAACAAAAGGACTCCACAGCACTTAAAAACCCGCTTCCAACGAAATGACCTCAGAGCACATAAAAACCCGCTTCCAACAAAATGATTCCAGAGCACACTAAAACCGCTTCCAACAAAAATGACTCAGAGCACTTAAAAACCGCTTCCAATAAAATGACTCAGAGCACTTAAAAACACACTTCTAACAAATTGACTACAGAGCATTTAAAAACCCTTCCAATAAAATGACCCTAGAGCACTTAAAACCCACTTCCAATGAAAGGAGACCAGAATATTTAAAAACCCGCTTCAATGAAATGAGTCAGAGCACTTAAAAACACGCTTCCAATGAAAAAACTCAGAGCACGTAAAAAACCTGCTTCAACAAAATGACTCAGAAAACTCTAAAAGATGCTTCCAACAAAAAATGACTCAGAGCACTTAAAAACCAGCTTCCAACGAAATGACTCCCAGAGCACATAAAAACCCGCTTCCAACAAATGAAATGAACCCAGAGCACTTAAAAACCCTCTTCCAAAGAAATGACTCAGAGCACATAAAAAACCGCTTCCAACAAAATGACTCCAGAGCACTCTAAAAACCTGCTTCCAACAAAAATGACTCCAGAGCACTTAAAAACCTGCTTCCAACGAAATGACCCCAGAGCACATAAAAACCCGCTTCCAACGAAATGACTCAGAGCACTTAAAAACCGCTTCAATGAAAATGACTCCAGAGCATTTAAAAACCGCTTCAACAAAACAACTCTAGAACACTTAAAAACCCGCTTCCAAAGAAATGACTCAGAGCACTTAAAAACCCGCTTCCAATGAAATGACTCAGGAGCACTTAAAAACCCGCTTCCAAAGAAATGACTCCAGAGCACTTAAAAACCCGCTTCCAACGAAATGACTTCAGAGCACTTAAAAACCCCTTCAACAAAATGACTCAGAGCATTTAAAACCCACTTCAAAGAAATGACTCAGAGCACTCAAAACCCACGCTTCCAATGAAATGACTCAGAGCACTTAAAAACCTGCTTCCAACGAAATGACTCAGAGCACTTAAAAACCGCTTCCAACAAAATGACTCAGAGTACTTAAAAACCAGTTCAAACAAAATGTCCTCAGTAAACATAAAAACCCGCTTCCAACAAAATGACTCCAGAGCACTCAAAACCCGCTTCCAACGAAATGACTCCAGAGCACTTAAAAACCTGCTTCAATGAAATGACTCCAGAGCACTCTAAAAAATGACCGCAGAGCACTCTAAAAACCGCTTCCAATGAAATGACTCAGAACACTTAAAAATCCGCTTCCAACGAAATGTCTCAGAGCACTTAAAAACCCCTTTCAACGAAATGACTCCAGAGCATTCAAAACCCACTTCAAATGAAATGACTCAGAGTACTCAAAAACATGCTTCCAATGAAATGTCTCCAGAGTACTTAAAAACCTGCTTCCAACGAAATGACTCCAGAGCACTTAAAAACCCGCTTCCAATGAAATGACTCAGAGCACTCTAAAATCCGCTTCAAAGAAATGATTCCAGAGCACTTAAAAACCCGCTTCCAACAAACTGACTTCAGAGCACTTAAAACCCCTTCCAATGAAATTACTCCAGAGCACTCAAAAACCCACTTCCAACGAAATGACTCCAGAGTACTCAAAAACATGCTTCCAATAAAATGACTCAGAGCACTTAAAAACCTGCTTCCAACAAAAATGACTCCAGAGCACTTAAAAACCCAGTTCAAACAAAATGTCCTCAGTGCACATAAAAACCCGCTCCAACAAAATGACTCCAGAGCACTCAAAACCCGCTTCCAACGAAATGAGTCCAGAGCACTTAAAAACTCTTCCAACGAAATGAGCCCAGAGCACTTTAAAACCCAGTTCCAACGAAATGTTCTCAGTGCACATAAAACCCGCTTCCAACAAAATGAACCCAGAGCACTTAAAACCACCTTCCAAACGAAATGACTCCAGAGCATTCATAAACCTACTTCCAACAGAAATGACTCCAGAGTACTCAAAAACATGCTTTCAATGAAATGACTCTAGAGTACATAAAAACCTGCTTCCAATGAAATGACTGCAGAGTACTCTAAAATCCTTTCCAACAAAATGACTCCAGAGCACTTAAAAATCCGCTTCCAATGAAATGTCTCAGAGTACTTAAAAACCTGCTTCCAACGAAACAACTCTAGAGCACTTAAAAACCCGCTTCCAATGAAATGACTCCAGAGCACTCTAAAATCCGCTTCCAACAAAATGACTCCAGAGCACTTAAAAACCCGCTTCCAACGAAATGACTCCTGTGCATTTAAAAACCCAGTTCCAACGAAATGTCCTCAGTGCACATAAAAACCCTCTTCCAACGAAATGACTCCAGAGCACTTAAAAATCTGCTTTCAACAAAAGGACTCCACAGCACTTAAAAACCCGCTTCCAACGAAATGATCCCAGAGCACTTAAAAACCTGCTTCCACCGAAATGACCTCAGAGCACATAAAAACCCGCTTCCAACGAAATGATTCCAGAGCACTCTAAACCCGCTTCCAACAAAATGACTCCAGAGCACTTAAAAAACCGCTTCCAATAAAATGACTCCAGAGCACTTAAAAACACACTTCTAACAAATTGACTACAGAGCATTTAAAAACCTGCTTCCAACGAAACGACCCTAGAGCACTTAAACCCTGCTTCCAATGAAAGGAGACCAGAATATTTAAAACCCGCTTCCAATGAAATGAGTCAGAGCACTTAAAAACACGCTTCCAATGAAAAAAATCCAGAGCACGTAAAAACCTGCTTCAACAAAATGACTCAGAGAACTCAAAAACCCGCTTCCAACGAAATGACTCCAGAGCCATCAAAAAACCTGCTTCCAACAAAAATGACTCAGAGGACTTAAAAACCCGCTTCCAATGAAATGACTCCAGTAGCACTTAAAACCCCATTCCAATGAAATGACTCAGAGCACTTAAAAACCCCTTCCAATGAAATGACTCCAGAGCACTCAAAAACCCACTTCCAATGAAATGACTCCAGAGCACTCAAAAACCCTTCAATAAAATGACTCCAGAGCACTTAAAAACCTGCTTCCAATAGAAATGACTCCAGAGCACTTAAAAACCCGCTTCAATGAAATGAATCCAGAGCACTCTAAAACCCGCTTCCAACAAAATGACTCCAGAGCACTGACCCGCTTCCAAAAAATGACTCCCAGAGCACTTTAAAACCCAGTTCAACGAAATGTTCTCAGAGCACAAAAAACCGCTTCCAACAAAATGAACCCAGAGCACTTAAAAACCCGCTTCCAAAAAAATGACCTCAGAGCACATAAAAACCCGCTTCCAACAAAATGATTCCAGAGCACTCTAAAACCCGCTTCCAACAAAAATGACTCCAGAGCACTTAAAAACCTGCTTCAACGAAATGACTCCAGAGCACATAAAAACCTGACTTCCAAAAAACAAAAATGACTCTAGAGCACTAAAACCCGCTTCCAACAAAATGACTCAGGATGACAGGATCACTTAAAAACGTGCTTCCAACGAAAATGACTCAGAGCACTTAAAAACCCGCTTCAAAGAAATGACTCCAGAGCACTTAAAAACCCGCTTCCATCAAAAATGACTTCAGAGCACTTAAAAACCCTTCCAATAAAATGACTCCAGAGCACTAAAAACCCACTTGCAACGAAATGATTCAGAGTACTAAAAACACGCTTCCAATGAAATGACTCAGAGTACTTAAAACCTGCTTCCAATGAAATGACTCCAGAGCACTTAAAACCCGCTTCCAATGAAATGACTCCAGAGCACTCTAAAACCCGCTTCCAACGAAATGACTCCAGAGCACTTAAAAACCCGCTTCCAACGAAATGACTCCAGAGCACTTAAAAACCCAGTTCAAACAAAATGTCCTCAGTAAACATAAAAACCCGCTTCCAACGAAATGACTCCAGAGCACTCAAAAACCCGCTTCCAACAAAATGACTCCAGAGCACTCAAAAACCCGCTTTCAACGAAATGATCCCAGAGTACTTAAAAACCTGCTTCCACCGAAATGACCTCAGAGCACATAAAAACCTCCTTCCAACGAAATGATTCCAGAGCACTCTAAAACCGCTTCCAACAAAATGACTCCAGAGCACTTAAAAAACTGCTTCCAATAAAATGACTCAGAGAACTTAAAAACACACTTCTAACAAATTGACTACAGAGCATTTAAAAACCTGCTTCAAACAAATGACCCCTAGAGCACTTAAACCCCCTTCCAATGAAAGGAGACCAGAATATTTAAAACCCCCCTCTTCCAACAAAATGAGTCAGACACTTAAAACCGCTACCAATGAAAAAAATCCAGACCAGAAAACCCGTAAAACCCGCTTCCAACAAAATGACTCAGAGCACTTAAAAACCCGCTTCCAATGAAAAAAACTCCAGAGCACTTAAAAACCCGTTTCCAACAAAATGACTCCAGAGAACTCAAAAACCCTTCCAATGAAATGACTCCAGAGCACTTAAAACCCAGATTCCATCAAAAAATGACTCAGAGCACTTAAAACCTGCTTCCAACAAAATGACTTCAGAGCACTTAAAAACCCCCTTCCAATGAAATGACTCCAGAGCACTCAAAAACCAAAATGACTCAGGGAAAAACCTGACTACAGATGACTCAAAAAAAATGCTTCAATAAAATGACTCCAGAGCACTTAAAAACCAACTCCAACGAAAAAAACATGAATAAAATGACTCCAGAGCACTTAAAAACCCGCTTCAAACGAAATGACTCAGAGCACCCGCTCTAAATGACCCAGAGCACTCTAAAACCCCCCAACAATGAAATAACTCCAGAGCACTTAAAAACCCGCTTCCAACGAAATGAGCCCAGAGCACTTTAAAAACCCAGTTCAACGAAATGTTCTCAGTGCACATAAAAACCCGCTTCCGACAAAATGAACCCAGAGCACTTAAAAACCCGCTTCCAACGAAATGACCCCAGAGCACATAAAAACCCGCTTCCAAAGAAATGACTCCAGAGCACTTAAAAACCGCTTCCAACGAAATGACTACAGAGCATTTAAAAACCTGCTTCCAACAAAACAATTCTAGAACACTTAAACCCCGCTTCCAACGAAATGACTCAGGATCACTTAAAAACGTGCTTCCAACGAAATGACTCAGGAGCACTTAAAACCCGCTTCAAAGAAATGACTCAGAGCACTTAAAAACCCGCTTCCATCGAAATGACTTCAGAGCACTTAAAAAACCTTCCAATAAAATGACTCCAGAGCACTAAAAACCCACTTGAAACGAAATGATTCAGAGTACTAAAAAACACGCTTCCAATGAAATGACTCAGAGTACTTAAAACCTGCTTCAACAAAATGACTCAGAGCACTTAAAAACCCGCTTCAATGAAATGACTGACTCAAAAACCACTCTGACTCAAGAGCACCCGCCAGTTCAAACAAAATGACTCCAGTAAACATAAAAACCCGTTTCCAAAAATGACTCAGAGCACTTAAAAACCCAGAGCACTCAAAAACCGCTCAAACAAAATGACCTCAGAAACTCAAAACCCGCTTTCAACGAAATGATCCCAGAGTACTTAAAAACCTGCTTCCACGAAATGACCTCAGAGCACATAAAAACCTCCTTCCAACGAAATTGATTCCAGAGCACTCTAAAACCGCTTCCAACAAAATGACTCCAGAGCACTTAAAAAACTGCTTCCAATAAAATGACTCCAGAGAACTTAAAAACACACTTCTAACAAATTGACTACAGAGCATTTAAAAACCTGCTTCCAACGAAATGACCCTAGAGCACTTAAACCCTGCTTCCAATGAAAGGAGACCAGAATATTTAAAACCCCGCTTCCAACAAAATGAGTCAGGAGCACTTAAAAACACGCTACCAATGAAAAAAACCCAGAGCACGTAAAAACCCGTTTCCAACAAAATGACTCCAGAGAACTCAAAAACCCGCTTCCAACGAAATGACTCCAGAGCACTTAAAAACCCGATTCCATCGAAAATGACTCAGGGCACTTAAAACCTGCTTCCAAAGAAATGACTTCAGAGCACTTAAAACCCCCTTCCAATGAAATGACTCCAGAGCACTCAAAAACCAACTCAAGGAATGACTACAGAGTACTCAAAAACATGCTTCCAATAAAATGACTCAGAGCACTTAAAAACCTGCTTCCAACGAAATGACTCAGAGCACTTAAAAACCCGCTTCCAATGAAATGAATCCAGAGCACTCTAAAACCCGCTTCCAACGAAATAACTCCAGAGCACTTAAAAACCCGCTTCCAACGAAATGAGCCCAGAGCACTTTAAAAACCCAGTTCCAACGAAATGTTCTCAGTGCACATAAAAACCCGCTTCCGACAAAATGAACCCAGAGCACTTAAAACCCGCTTCCAAATCGAAATGACCCCAGAGCACATAAAAACCGCTTCAAAAGAAATGACTCAGAGCACTTAAAAACCGCTAACTAAATGACTACAGAGCATTTAAAACCTGCTTCCAACAAAACAATTCTAGAACACTTAAACCCCGCTTCCCAACGAAATGACTCAGGATCACTTAAAAACGTGCTTCCAAAAAATGACTCAGAGCACTTAAAACCCGCCAAAGAAATGACTCAGAGCACTTAAAAACCCGCTTCCATCGAAATGACTTCAGAGCACTTAAAAACCCCTTCAAATAAAATGACTCCAGAGCACTAAAAACCCACTTGCAACGAAATGATTCCAGAGTACTAAAAAACACGCTTCCAATGAAATGACTCCAGAGTACTTAAAAACCTGCTTCCAACGAAATGACTCCAGAGCACTTAAAAACCCGCTTCCAATGAAATGACTCCAGAGCACTCTAAAACCCGCTTCCAACTAAATGACTCAGAGCACTTAAAAACCCGCTTCAAAATGACTCAGAGCACTTGAAAACCCAGTTCAAACGAAATTTCCTCAGTGAACATAAAAACCCTCTTCCAACGAAATGACTCCAGAGCACTTAAAAATCCGCTTCCAATGATAGGACTCCACAGCACTTAAAAACCTGCTTCCAACGAAATGATCCCAGAGCACTTAAAAACCTGCTTCCACGAAATGACCTCAGAGCACATAAAAACCGCAACGAAATGACTCCAGAGCAAGTACAACCCGCTTCCAATAAAATGACTCCAGAGCACTTAAAACCCGCTTCCAACAAAAAGACTCACAGCACTTCAAAACCCATTTCAAAGAAATTATCCCAGAACACTTAAAAACCCGCCAATGAAATGACTCCAGAGCACTTAAAAACAAGCTTCCAAAGAAATGACTCCAGAGCACTTAAAATCCGCTTCCAACGAAATGACTTCAGAGCACTTAAAAACCCCCTTCCAACAGACTGACTCAGAGCACTTAAAAACCCACTTCCAACGAAATGACTCAGAGGACTTAAAAACCCAGTTCCAACGAAATGTCCTCAGTGCACATAAAAATCCGATTCCAAATCGAAATGACTCCAGAGCACTTAAAAAGCGCTTCCAACAAAATAACTCAGAGCACTTAAAAACATGCTTCCAAAGAAAAAAATCCAGAGCACATAAAAACCCGCTTCCAACAAAATGACTCAGAGAACTCAAAACCCACTACCAACGAAATGACTCCAGAGCACTTAAAACCCCCCTTCCATCGAAATGACTCCAGCGTACTCAAAAACCCACTTCCAAAGAAATGACTCCAGAGTACTCAAAACATGCTTCCAATGAAATGACTCCAGAGCACTTAAACACCTGCTTCCCACGAAATGACTCCATAGCACTTAAAAACCCGCTTCCAATGAAATGAATCCAGAGCACTCTAAAACCCGCTTCCAACGAAATGACTCCAGAGCATTTAAAAACCCGCTTGAAACGAAATGACTCCAGAGTACTTAAAAACCAACTTGCAACGAAATGTCCTCAGTGCACATAAAAACCTGCTTCCAACGAACTGACTCCAGAGCACTCAAAAACCCGCTTCCAATGAAATGAATATAGAGCACTTAAAAATCCGCTTCCAACTAAATGAGCCCTGAGCACTTAAAAAATCAGTTCCAACGAAATGTCCTCAGTGCACATAAAAACCCGCTTCCAACAAAATGAACCCAGAGCACTTAAAAACCCGCTTCCAACGAAATGACCTCAGAGCACATAAAAACCGCTTCCAAGGAAATGATTCCAGAGCACTCTAAAACCCGCTTCCAACAATATGACTCCAGAATACTTAAAAACACGCTTCCAACGAAATGACTCCAGAGCACTTAATAACCTGCTTCCAACGAAATGACCCCAGAGCACATAAAAACCCGCTTCAAAGAAATGAGTCCACAGCACTTAAAACCTGCTTCCAACCAAATGACTACAGAGCATTTAAAAACCTGCTTCCAACAAAACAACTCTAGAGCACTTAAATCCCGCTTCCAATGAAAGGACACCATAACATTTAAAACCGCGCTTCCAATGAAATGACTCAGGAACATTTAAAAACGTGCTTCCAACGAAATGACTAAGGAGCACTTAAAAACCCGCTTCCAAAGAAATGACTCCAGAGCACTTAAAAACCCGCTTCCAACAAAATGACTTCAGAGCACTCAAAAACATGCTTCCAATGAAATGACTCCAAATACTTAAAAACCTGCTTCCAACGAAATGACTCCAGAGCACTCAAAAACCCACTTCCAACGAAATGACGCCAGAGAACTGAAAAACACGCTTCCAATGAAATGACTCCAAATACTTAAAAACCTGCTTCCAACGAAATGAGCCCAGAGCACTTAAAAACCCGTGTCCAATGAGATGACTCCAGAGAACTCTAAAACCCCCTTCCAACGAAATGACTCCAGAGCACTTAAAAACCCAGTTCCAACAAAATGTCGTCAGTGCACATAAAAATCCGCTTCCAAACGAAATGACTCCAGAGCACTTAAAAATCTGCTTCCAACGAAAGGACTCCACAGCAATTAAAAACCCGCTTCCAACGAAATGATCCCAGAGCACTGAAAAACTTGCTTCCACCAAAATGACCTCAGAGCACATAAAAACCCGCTTCCAACGAAATGATCCCAGACCACTCAAAAACCCACTTCCACCGAAATGACTCCAGAGCACTCAAAAACCCACTTCAAATGAAATGAGTCCAGAGCACTCTAAAACCCTCTTCCAACGAAATGACTCCAGAGCATTTAAAAACCCGCTTGAAACGAAATGAATCCAGAGCACTTAAAAACCCAGTTCCAACGAAATGTCCTCAGTGCACATAAAAAACCCCTTCCAACGAAATGAATCCAGAACACTTAAATACCCGCTTCCTACGTATTAACTCCAGAGCACTCTAAAACCCGCTTCCAAAGAAATGACTCCAGAGTACTTAAAAGCCCACTTCCAACAAAATGTCCTCAGTGCACATAAAAACCCCTTCCAATGAAATGACTCTATAGCACTTAAAAGAGCCCAGAGCACTTAAAAACCCGCTTCGAATAAAATGAGCCCAGAGCACTTGAAAACACACTTCCAAAGAAATGAGCCCAGAGCACTTGAAAACACTCTTGCAACAAAATGAGCCCAGAGCATTTAAAATCCGCTTCCACGAAATGAGAGCAGAGCACTTGAAAACCCGCTTCCAACGAAATGAGCCCAGAGCACTTGAAAACCCGCTTCCAACTAAATGAGCCCAGAGCACTTGAAAACCCGCTTCAACGAAATGAGCCCAGAGCACTTGAAAACCCGCTTCCAACGAAATGAGCCCAGAGCACTTGAAAACCCGCCTAACGAAATGAGCCCAGAGCACTTGAAAACCCGCTTCCAAAGAAATGAACCCAGAGCACTTGAAAACCCGCTTCCAACGAAATGAGCCCAGAGAGCCCAGAGCACTTGAAAACCCGTTTCCAACGAAATGAGCAAGGAGCACTTGAAAACCCGCTTCCAACGAAATGAGCCCAGAGCACTTGAAAACCCGCTTCCAACGAAATGAGCAAGGAGCACTTGAAAACCCGCTTCCAACGAAATGAGCCCAGAGCACTTGAAAACCCGCTTCCAACGAAATGAGCCCAGAGCACTTGAAAACCTGCTTCCAACGAAATGACCCAGAGCACTTGAAAACCAGCTTCCAACGAAATGACATAAAATCTGCTTCCAACGAAATGAGCCCAGAGCACTTGAAAACCCGCTTCCAACGAAATGAGCCCAGAGCACTTAAAAACCTGCTTCCAACGAAATGAGCCCAAAGCACTTGAAAACCCGATTCCAACGAAATGAGCCCAGAGCACTTAAAAACCCGCTTCCAATAAAATGAGCCCAGAGCACTTGAAAACACACTTCCAAAGAAATGAGCCCAGAGCACTTGAAAACACTCTTCCAACAAAATGAGCCCAGAGCACTTAAAATCCGCTTCCACGAAATGAGAGCAGAGCACTTGAAAACCCGCTTCAAACGAAATGAGCCCAGAGCGCTTGAAAAACCGCTTCCAAAGAAATGAGCCCAGAGCACTTGAAAACCCGCTTCCAACTAAATGAGCCCAGAGCACTTGAAAACCCGGTTCCAACGAAATGAGCCCAGAGCACTTGAAAACCCGCTTTTAACGAAATGAGCCCAGAGCACTTGAAAACCCGCTTCCAAAGAAATGAACCCAGAGCACTTGAAAACCCGCTTCCAACGAAATGAGCCCAGAACACTTGAAAACCCGCTTCCAACGAAATGAGCCCAGAGCACTTGAAAACCCGCTTCCAACGAAATGAGCCCAGAGCACTTGAAAACCTGCTTCCAACGAAATGAGCCCAGAGCACTTGAAAACCCGCTTCAAACGAAATGACCCCAGAGCACTTGAAAACCCGCTTCCAACGAAATGACGAAAAATCTGCTTCCAACGGAATGAGCCCAGAGCACTTGAAAACCCGCTTCCAACGAAATGAGCCCAGAGCACTTGAAAACCCGCTTCCAACGAAATGAGCCCAGAGCACTTGAAAACCCGCTTCCAACAAAATGAGCCCAGAGCACTTGAAAACCTGAATCCAACGAAATGAGCCCAGAGCACTTGAAAACCCGCTTCCAACGAAATGAGCCCAGAGCACTTGAAAACCCGCTTCCAACGAAATGACCCCAGAGCACTTGAAAACCCGCTTCCAACGAAAAGAGCCCAGAGCACTTAAAAACCCGCTTCAAAGAATGAGCCCAGAGCACTTGAAAACCCAATTTCCAAATTTAAATGAGCCCAGAGCACTTGAAAACCCGCTTCCAACGAAATGAGCCCAGAGCACTTGAAAACCCGCTTCCAACTAAATGACTCCAGAGCACTTGAAAACCCGCTTCCAACGAAATGAGCCCAGAGTACTTGAAAACCTACTTCCAACGAAATGAAGCCCAGAGCACTTGAAAACCTGCTTCCAACGAAATGAGCCCAGAGCACTTGAAAACCCGCTTCCAATGAAATGAGCCCAGAGCACTTGAAAACCCGCTTCCAACTAAATGAGCCCAGAGCACTTGAAAAATCAGTTCCAACGAAATGAGCCCAGAGCACTTGAAAACCCGCTTCAAACAAAATGAACCCAGAGCACTTGAAAACCCGCTTCCAACGAAATGAGCCCAGAGCACTTGAAAACCCGCTTCCAACGAAATGAGCCCCGAGCACTTGAAAACCCGCTTCCAACAAATGAGCCCAGAATACTTGAAAACCCGCTTCCAACTGAAATGAGCCCAGAGAAAACTTGAAAACCGCTTCCAACGAAATGAGCCCAGAGAGCACTTGAAAACCCGCTTCCAACCCAGAAATGAGTCAGAGCACTTGAAAACCCGCTTCCAACCAAATGACTACAGAGCACTTGAAAACCTGCTTCCAACAAAATGAGCCCAGAGCACTTGAAAACCCGCTTCCAACAAAATGAGCCCAGAGCACTTGAAAACCCGCTTCCAAATGAAATGAGCCCAGAGCACTTGAAAACCCGCTTCCAACGAAATGAGCCCAGAGCACTTGAAAACCCGCTTCCAAAGAAATGAGCCCAGAGCACTTGAAAACCCGCTTCCAACGAAATGAGCCCAGAGCACTTGAAAACCCGCTTCCAAATGAAATGAGCCCAGAGCACTTGAAAACCCGCTTCCAACAAAATGAGCCCAGAGCACTTGAAAACCCACTTGAGCCAACTTGAAATGAGCCAGAGAACTTGAAAACCCGCTTCCAATGAAATGAGCCCAGAGCACTTGAAACCCGCTTCCAACGAAATGAGCCCAGAGCACTTGAAAACCCGCTCCAACGAAATGACCCAGAGCACTTAAAACCCCTTCCAACGAAATGAGCCCAGAGCCCTTGAAACCCGCTTCCAACAAAATGAGCCCAGAGCACTTGAAAACCCGCTTCCAACGAAATGAGCCCAGAGCACTTGAAAACCTGCTTCCAAATCAAAATGAGCCCAGAGCACTTGAAAACCCGCTTCCACGAAATGAGCCCAGAGCACTTGAAAACCACTTCCAACAAAATGAGCCCAGAGCACTTGAAAACCCGCTTCCAACGAAATGAGCCCAGAGCACTTGAAAACCCACTTCCAACGAATGAGCCCAGAGCACTTGAAAACCCACTTCAAATGAAATGAGTCCAGAGCACTTGAAAACCCTCTTCCAAAGAAATGACTCCAGAGCACTTGAAAACCCCCTTCCAAACGAAATGAGCCCAGAGCACTTGAAAACCCGCTTCCAACGAAATGAGCCCAGAGCACTTGAAAAACCCTTCCAACGAAATGAATCCAGAGCACTTGAAAACCCGCCCAACGAAATGAGCCCAGAGCACTTGAAAACCCGCTTCCAAAGAAATGAGCCCAGAGCACTTGAAAACCCGCTTCCAACAAAATGTCCTGAGAGCACTTGAAAACCCTTCCAATGAAATGAGCCCAGAGCAGCAAACCGCTTCCAACGAAATGAGCCCAGAGCACTTAAAAACCCGCTTCCAATAAAATGAGCCCAGAGCACTTGAAAACACACTTCCAAAGAAATGAGCCCAGAGCACTTGAAAACACTCTTCCAACAAAATGAGCCCAGAGAACTTAAAACCGCCGCAAAAGAAATGAGCCCAGAGCACTTGAAAACCCGCTTCCAACGAAATGAGCCCAGAGCACTTGAAAACCCGCTTCCAACTAAATGAGCCCAGAGCACTTGAAAACCCAGCCCAACTAAATGAGCCCAGAGCACTTGAAAACCCGCTTCCAACGAAATGAGCCCAGAGCACTTGAAAACCCGCTTCCAAATAAATGAGCCCAGAGCACTTGAAAACCCGCTTCCAAAGAAATGAACCCAGAGCACTTGAAAACCCGCTTCCAACGAAATGAGCCCAGAGCACTTGAAAACCCGCTTCCAACGAAATGAGCCCAGAGCACTTGAAAACCCGCTTCCAACGAAATGAGCCCAGAGCACTTGAAAACCCGCTTCCAACGAAATGAGCCCAGAGCACTTGAAAACCCGCTTCCAACGAAATGAGCCCAGAGCACTTGAAAACCCGCTTCCAACGAAATGAGCCCAGAGCACTTGAAAACCCGCTTCCAACGAAATGACCCCAGAGCACTTGAAAACCAGCTTCCAACGAAATGACATAAAATCTGCTTCCAAAGAAATGAGCCCAGAGCACTTGAAAACCCGCTTCCAACGAAATGAGCCCAGAGCACTTGAAAACCGCTTCCAACGAAATGAGCCCAGAGCACTTGAAAACCCGCCAACGAAAAATGAGCCCAGAGCACTTGAAAACCGCTTCCATAAAATGAGCCCAGAGCACTTGAAAACACACTTCCAAAGAAATGAGCCCAGAGCACTTGAAAACACGCTTCCAACGAAATGAGCCCAGAGCACTTGAAAACCCGCCAACGAAATGAGCCCAGAGCACTTGAAAACCCGCTTACAACGAAATGAGCCCAGAGCACTTGAAAACCTGCTTCCAAAGAAATGAGCCCAGAGCACTTGAAAACCCGCTTCCAACTAAATGAGCCCAGAGCACTTGAAAACCCGGTTCCAACGAAATGAGCCCAGAGCACTTGAAAACCCGCTTCCAACGAAATGAGCCCAGAGCACTTGAAAAACCCGCCCAAAGAAATGAACCCAGAGCACTTGAAAACCCGCTTCCAACGAAATGAGCCCAGAACACTTGAAAACCCGCTTCCAACGAAATGAGCCCAGAGCACTTGAAAACCCGCTTCCAACGAAATGAGCCCAGAGCACTTGAAAACCCGCTTCCAACGAAATGAGCCCAGAGCACTTGAAAACCCGCTTCAAACGAAATGAGCCCAGAGCACTTGAAAACCCGCTTGAAATGAGCCCAGAGCAAAAACCTGCTTCCAACGAAATGAGCCCAGAGCACTTGAAAACCCGCTTCCAACGAAATGAGCCCAGAGCACTTGAAAAACCGCTTCCAACGAAATGAGCCCAGAGTACTTGAAAACCCGCTTCCAACGAAATGAGCCCAGAGCACTTGAAAACCCGAATCCAACGAAATGAGCCCAGAGCACTTGAAAACCCACTTCCAACGAAATGAGCCCAGAGCACTTGAAAACCCGCTTCCAACGAAATGACCCCAGAGCACTTGAAAACCCGCTCCAAATCTAAATGAGCCCAGAGCACTTAAAAACCCGCTTCCAAATCTAAATGAGCCCAGAGCACTTGAAAACCCGCTTCCAACGAAATGAGCCCAGAGCACTTGAAAACCCGCTTCCAACGAAATGAGCCCAGAGCACTTGAAAACCCGCTTCCAACGAAATGAGCCCAGAGCACTTGAAAACCCGCTTCCAACGAAATGAGCCCAGAGCACTTGAAAACCCACTTCCAACGAAATGACCCCAGAGCACTTGAAAACCCGCTTCCAATGAAATGACGAAAAATCTGCTTCCAACGAAATGAGCCCAGAGCACTTGAAAACCCGCTTCCAACGAAATGAGCCCAGAGCACTTGAAAACCCGCTTCCAACGAAATGAGCCCAGAGCACTTGAAAACCCTTCCAACGAAATGAGCCCAGAGCACTTGAAAACCCGAATCCAACGAAATGAGCCCAGAGCACTTGAAAACCCACTTCCAACGAAATGAGCTCAGAGCACTTCAAAACCCGCTTCCAACGAAAGGACCCCAGAGCACTTGAAAACCCGATTCCAACGAAAAGAGCCCAGAGCACTTAAAAACCCGCTTCCAATGAAATGAGCCCAGAGCACTTGAAAACACTCTTCCAACAAAATGAGCCCAGAGGACTTGAAAACCCGCCTAAACTAAATGAGCCCAGAGCACTTGAAAACCCGCTTCCAACGAAATGAGCCCAGAGCACTTGAAAACCCGCTTCAACGAAATGAGCCCAGAGCACTTGAAAACCCGCCTAAAGAAATGAGCCCAGAGCACTTGAAAACCCGCCTCCAACCAAATGAGCCCAGAGCACTTGAAAACCCGCTTCCAACGAAATGAGCCCAGAGCACTTGAAAACCCGCTTCCAAATCTAAATGAGCCCAGAGCACTTGAAAACCTGCTTCCAAAGAAATGAGCCCAGAGCACTTGAAAACCCGCCTAACGAAATGAGCCCAG
>JAEOAE010002087.1:0-39917 GCA_036365155.1 Meriones psammophilus | reverse complement strand
AACGAGATGACTCACAGCAATTAAAACCGCTCAACGAAAGGACACCAGAACACTTAAAAACCGCTTAAAGAAATGACTCAGAGCACTTAAAACCTTCTTACAAAGAAATGAAATGGCTCCAGAGCACTTAAAGACCCACTTAAAACGATATGACTCCACAGCAATTAAAAACCCGCCTAAAACGAAAGGACACCAGAACACTTAAAAACCCGCTTCCAAAGAAATGACTCCAGAGCACTTAAAACCTTGCTTACAAAGAAATGACTCCAGAGCACTTACAAACCTGCTTCCAAGGAAATGACTCCAGAGCACTTAAAAACCCGCTTCCAATGAAAGGACACCAGAACATTTAAAAACCCGCTTTCAACGAAATGACTCAAGAGCACTTAAAAACCCGCTTCCAACTAAAGGATACACGAACACTTAAGAACCCGCTTCCAACCAAATGACTCCAGAGCACTTAAAAACCTGCTTCCAACGAAAGGACACCAGAACACTTAAAAACCTGCTTCCAACGAAATGATTCAAGAGCACTTAAAAACCCGCTTCCAACAAAAGGATACCAGAACACTTAAAAACCCGCTTCCAACGAAATGACTCCAGCGCACTTAAACACCCGCTTTAAATGAAGTGATGCCACAGCAATTAAAAACACGCTTCCAATGAAATGATCTGAGAGCACATAAAAACCTGTTTCCAACGAAATGACTCCAGAGAACTTAAAAACCCGCTACCAACTAAATGACACCAGATCACTTAAAAACCTGCTTCAAAGGAAATGACTCCTGAGCATTTAAAAACCCACTTCCAACGAAATGACCACAGAGCACTTAAAAACCCACTTCCAAAGAAAGGATATCAGAGCACTTAAAAACCTGCTTCCAACGAACTGACTCCAGATTACTTAAAACCTTGCTTCCAACGAAATGTCTCCAGAGCACTTAAAAACACGCTTATAACAAAAGGACACCAGAACACTTAAAAACCCGCTTCCAACGAACTGACTCCAGAGCACTAAAAACTTTGCTTCCAAAGAAATGGCTCCAGAGCACTTAAAGACCCACTTAAAACGATATGACTCCACAGCACTTAAAAAAAACCCGCTTAAACTAAAGGACACCAGAATACTTAAAAACCTGTTTCCAACGAAATGAATCCAGGGTACTTATGAACCCACTTCTAACCAAACGACTCCAGAGCCCTTAAAAACCCGCTTCCAAGGAAATGACTCCAGAGCACTTAAATACCCGCTACAAGGAAAGGACACCAGTACACATGAAAACCACCTTCCAAAGAAATGACTCCAGAGCACTTAAAACCTGCTTCCAACAAAAGGATCCCAGAACACTTAAAAACCCGCTTCCAACGAAATGACTCCAGAGCACTTAAAACCTTGCTTCCAAAGAAATGCCTCTGGAGCACTTAAAAACCTGCTACCAACAAAAGGATACCAGAAGACTTCAAAACCGCTTCCAAAGAAAGGACACCAGAACACTTAAAAACACGCTGCCAATAAAATGACCTCAGAGCACATAAAAAACTGTTTCCAATGAAATGAATCCAGGGAAATTACAAACCAGCTTCCAACCAAACGACTCCAGAGCACTTAAAAAGCCGCTTCCAAAGAAATGACTCCAGAGCACTTAAAAACTTACTTCCAACGAAAGGATAGCAGAACACTTAAAAACCCGCTTCCAAAGAAATGACTCCAGAGCACTTAAAACCTTGCTTCCAAAGAAATGACACCAGAGCACTTACAAATCTGCTTCCAAGGAAGTGACTCCAGAGCACTTAAAAACCTGCTTCCAATGAAAGGACACCAGAACAATTAAAAACCCGCTTCCAACGAACTGACTCAAGGGCACTTAAAAACCCGCTTCCAACGAAAGGATACAAGAACACTTAAAAACCCACTTCCAACGAACTGACTCCAGAGCACTTAAAACTTTGCTTCAAAAGAAATGACTCCAGAGCACTTAAAGACCCGCTTAAAACGAAATGACTTCACAGCATTTAAAAACACGCTTCCAACAAAATGAATCCAGAACACTTAAAAACCAGCTACCAACTAAATGACTCCAGATCACTTAAAAAACTGCTTCAAAGGAAATGACTCCAGAGCATTTAAAAACCCACTTCCAACGAAATGACCACAGAGCACTTAAAAACCCGCTTCCAACGAAAGGATACCAGAACACTTAAAAACCCGCTTCCAAAGAAATGACTCCAGAGCACTTAAAACCTTGCTTACAAAGAAATGACTCCAGAGCACTTACAAACCTGCTTCCAATGAAAGGACATAAGATCACTTAAAAACCCGCTTCCAAAGAAATGACTCCAACGAAAAACCCGGAAATGAAAGATACAGAACACTTAAAAACCCCTTCCAAAGAAAATGACTCCAGAGCACTTAAAAACCTGCTTCCAAATGAAAGGACACCAGAACACTTAACACTTAAAAACCCGAAATGACTCACTTAAAACCTAAGAAATGACTCAAGAGCACCCGCTTAAAAAATGACCGAGCACTTAAAAACCCGCTTCAAAAAATGACTCCAGAGCACTTAAAAAAAGGATACCAGAAGACTTAAAAACCGCTTCCAAAGAAATGACTCTGAGCACTTAAAAACCCGCTTTAAACGAAATGATGCCAGAGCAATTAAAAACACGCTTTCCAACGAAATGAACTCAGAGCACTTAAAAAACCCGCTTCAACGAAATGACTCCAGAGCACTTAAAAACCTCCAGAGCACTTAAAAACCAACTAAATGAATCCAGAGCACTTAAAAACCCGCTTCCAAAGAAATGACTCCAGAGCACTTAAAACCTTGCTTCCAAAGAAATGACTCTGAGCACTTAAAAACCTGCTACCAACAAAAGGATACCAGAAGACTTAAAAACCAGCTTCCAAAGAAAGGACACCAGAATACTTAAAAACACGCTGCCAAAAAATGACCTCAGAGCACATAAAAACGCTTTCAAAACGAAATGAATCCAGGTTACTTTCAAACCCGCTTCCAACCAAACGACTCCAGAGCACTTAAAAACCCGATTCAAAAGAAATGACTCCAGAGCACTTAAAACCCGCTTAAACAAAAGGATACCAGAATACTTAAAAACCCACTTCCAACGAAATGACCTCAAAGCACATAAAAACCCGCTTCCAACAAAATGACTCCAGAGCACTTAAAAACCTGCTTTAACTAAAGGACACCAGAACACTTAAAAACCTGTTTCCAACGAAATGACCTCAGAGCACATAAAACCAGCTTCCAAAGAAATTACTCCAGAGCACTTAAAAACCCGCTTTCCAAAGAAATGACTCCAGAGCACTTAAAACTTTGCTTCCAAAGAAATGGCTCCAGAGCACTTAAAGACCCACTTAAAACGAAATGACTCCACAGCAATTAAAAACCCGCCAAACGAAAGGACACCAGAACACTTAAAAACCGCGCTCCAAAGAAATGACTCCAGAGCACTTAAAACCTTGCTTACAAAGAAATGACTCCAGAGCACTTAAAAACCTGCTTCCAAGGAAATGACTCCAGAGCACTTAAAAACCCGCTTCCAATGAAAGGACACCAGAACATTTAAAAACCCGCTTAACGAAATGACTCAAGAGCACTTAAAAACCCGCTTAACTAAAGGATACAGAACACTTAAGAACCCGCTTCAAACCAAATGACTCCAGAGCACTTAAAAAACCGCTTCCAAAGAAAGGACACCAGAACACTTAAAAACCCGCTTCCAAAGAAATGACCACAAGAGCACTTAAAAACCCGCTTCCAACAAAAGGATACCAGAACACTTAAAAACCCGCCTAAACGAAATGACTCCAGAGCACTTAAAAACCCGCTTTAAATGAAATGATGCCAGAGCAATTAAAAACACGCTTCCAATGAAATGATCTGAGAGCACATAAAAACCTGTTTCCAACGAAATGACTCCAGAGAACTTAAAAACCCGCTACCAACTAAATGACACCAGATCACTTAAAAACCTGCTTCAAAGGAAATGACTCCTGAGCATTTAAAAACCCACTTCCAACGAAATGACCACAGAGCACTTAAAAACCCACTTCCAAAGAAAGGATATCAGAGCACTTAAAAACCTGCTTCCAACGAACTGACTCCAGATTACTTAAAACCTTGCTTCCAAAGAAATGACTCCAGAGCACTTAAAAACACGCTTATAACAAAAGGACACCAGAACACTTAAAAACCCGCTTCCAAAGAACTGACTCCAGAGCACTAAAAACTTTGCTTCCAAAGAAATGGCTCCAGAGCACTTAAAGACCCACTTAAAACGATATGACTCCACAGCACTTAAAAACCCGCTTCCAACGAAAGGACACCAGAATACTTAAAAACCTGTTTCAAAAAAATGAATCCAGAACACTTAAAAACCCGCTTCAACCAAATGACTCCAGAGCACTTAAAAACCCGCTTCCAAGGAAATGACTCCAGAGCACTTAAAAACCCGCTTAAAGGAAAGGACACCAGAGCACATGAAAACCACCTTCCAAAGAAATGACTCCAGAGCACTTAAAAACCTGCTTCCAAATAAAAGGATCCCAGAACACTTAAAAACCCGCCTAAAACGAAAATGACTCCAGAGCACTTAAAACCTTGCTTCCAAAGAAATGCCTCTGAGCACTTAAAAACCTGCTACCAACAAAAGGATACCAGAAGACTTAAAAAACCGCTTCCAAAGAAATGACTTCAGAGCACTTAAAAACCCGCTTAAATGAAGTGATGCCACAGCAATTAAAAAACACGCCTCCAACCTCAGAGCACATAAAAACGCTTCCAAAGAAATGACTCCAGAGCACTTAAAAACCCGCTTCCAACTAAATGACTCCAGAGCACTTTAAAAACCCGCTTCAAAAAAAATGACTCCAGAGCACTTAAAACCTTGCTTCCAAAGAAATGACTCTGAGCACTTAAAAACCTGCTACCAACAAAAGGATACCAGAAGACTTAAAAACCTGCTTCCAAAGAAAGGACACCAGAATACTTAAAAACACGCTTCCAAAAAAATGACCTCAGAGCACATAAAAACGCTTTCAAACGAAATGAATCCAGGTTACTTAAAAACCCGCTTCCAACCAAATGACTCCAGAGCACTTAAAAACCCGCCTCCAAAGAAATGATTCCAGAGCACTTAAAAACTTACTTCCAACAAAAGGATACCAGAACACTTAAAAACCCGCTTCCAACAAAATGACTCCAGAGCACTTAAAAACCCGCTTCAAAGAAAGGATACCAGAATACTTAAAAACCCGCTTCCAAACGAAATGACCTCAAAGCACATAAAAACATGCTTCCAACAAAATGACTCCAGAGCACTTAAAAACCTGCTTCCAACTAAAGGACACCAGAACACTTAAAAACCTGTTTCCAAAGAAAATGACTCAGAGCACATAAAAACCAGCTTCCAACGAAATTACTCCAGAGCACTTAAAAACCCGCTTCCAAAGAAATGACTCCAGAGCACTTAAAAACCTTGCTTCCAAAGAAATGACTCCAGAGCACTTAAAGACCCACTTAAAACGAAATGACTCCAGAGCAATTAAAAACCGCTTCCAAAATAAAAGGACACCAAAACACTTAAAAACCCGCTTCCAACGAACTGACTCCAGAGCACTTAAAACTTTGCTTCCAAAGAAATGGCTCCAGAGCACTTAAAGACCCACTTAAAACAATATGACTCCACAGCAATTAAAAACCCGCTTCCAACGAAAGGACACCAGAACACTTAAAAACCCGCTTCCAACAAAATGACAACAGAGCACTTAAAAACCCGCTTCCAACGAAAGGACACCAGAACACTTAAAAACCTGTTTCCAACGAAATGAATCCAGGGTACTTATAAACCCGCTTCTAACCAAACGACGCCAGAGCCCTTAAAAACACGCTTCCAAGGAAATGACTCCAGAGCACTTAAATACCCGCTTACAAGGAAAGGACACCAGTACACATGAAAACCACCTTCCAAAGAAATGACTCCAGAGCACTTAAAAACCTGCTTCCAACAAAAGGATCCCAGAACACTTAAAAACCCGCTTCCAACGAAATGACTCCAGAGCACTTAAAACCTTGCTTCCAAAGAAATGCCTCTGGAGCACTTAAAAACCTGCTACCAACAAAAGGATACCAGAAGACTTAAAAAACCGCTTCCAAAGAAATGACTTCTGAGCACTTAAACACCCGCTTTAAATGAAGTGATGCCACAGCAATTAAAAACACGCTTCCAACGAAATGAACTCAGAGCACATAAAAAAACGTTTCCAACGAAATGACTCCAGAGCACTTAAAAACCCGCTTCCAACTAAGTGACTCCAGAGCACTTTAAAAAACCGCTTCCAAAGAAATGACTCCAGAGCACTTAAAACCTTGCTTCCAAAGAAATGACTCTGGAGCACTTAAAAACCTGCTACCAACAAAAGGATACCAGAAGACTTAAAAACCAGCTTCCAAAGAAAGGACACCAGAATACTTAAAAACACGCTTCCAAAAAATGACCTCAGAGCACATAAAAAACGCTTTCAAACGAAATGAATCCAGGTTACTTAAAAACCCGCTTCCAACCAAACGACTCCAGAGCACTTAAAAAAGCCGATTCCAAAGAAATGATTCCAGAGCACTTAAAAACTTACTTCCAACAAAAGGATACCAGAACACTTAAAAACCCGATTCCAACAAAATGACTCCAGAGCTCTTAAAAACCCGCTTCCAACAAAAGGATACCAGAATACTTAAAAACCCACTTCCAAATCGAAATGACCTCAAAGCACATAAACCCTGCTTCCAACAAAATGACTCCAGAGCACTTAAAAACCTGCTTCTAACTAAAGGACACCAGAACACTTCAAAACCTGTTTCAAAAAAATGACCTCAGAGCACATAACAACCAGCTTCCAGCTTAAATTACTCCAGAGCACTTAAAAACCCGCTTCGAAAGAAATGACTCCAGAGCACTTAAAACTTTGCTTCCAAAGAAATGGCTCCAGAGCACTTAAAGACCCACTTAAAACGATATGACTCCACAGCAATTAAAAACCCGCTTCCAACGAAAGGACACCAAAACACTTAAAAACCCGCTTCCAAAGAAATGACTCCAGAGCACTTAAAACCTTGCTTACAAAGAAATGACTCCAGAGCACTTACAAACCTGCTTCCAAGGAAATGACTCCAGAGCACTTAAAAACCCGCTTCCAATGAAAGGACACCAGAACATTTAAAAACCCGCTTTCAAACGAAATGACTCAAGAGCACTTAAAAACCCGCTTCCAACTAAAGGATACACGAACACTTAAGAACCCGCTTCCAACCAAATGACTCCAGAGCACTTAAAAACCTGCTTCCAACGAAAGGACACCAGAACACTTAAAAACCTGCTTCCAACGAAATGATTCAAGAGCACTTAAAACCCGCTTCCAACAAAAGGATACCAGAACACTTAAAAACCGCTTAAAGAAATGACTCCAGCGCACTTAAACACCCGCTTTAAATGAAGTGATGCCACAGCAATTAAAAAACACGCTTCCAACGAAATGATCTGAGAGCACATAAAAACCTGTTTCCAACGAAATGACTCCAGAGCACTTAAAAACCCGCTGCAAACTAAATGACTCCAGAGCACTTAAAAACCTGCTTCCAAGGAAATGACTCCTGAGCATTTAAAAACCCACTTCCAACGAAATGACCACAGAGCACTTAAAAACCCACTTCCAACGAAAGGATATCAGAGCACTTAAAAACCTGCTTCCAACGAAACTGACTCCAGAGCACTTAAAACACGCTTATAACAAAAGGACACCAGAACACTTAAAAACCCGCTTCCAACGAACTGACTCCAGAGCACTTAAAACTTTGCTTCCAAAGAAATAGCTCCAGAGCACTTAAAGACCCATTTAAAACGATATGACTCCACAGCAATTAAAAACCCGCTTCCAACGAAAGGACACCAGAACACTTAAAAACCCGCTTCCAACAAAATGACAACAGAGCACTTAAAAACCCGCTTCCAACGAAAGGACACCAGAACACTTAAAAACCTGTTTCCAACGAAATGAATCCAGGGTACTTATAAACCCGCTTCTAACCAAACGACTCCAGAGCCCTTAAAAAACCCGCTTCCAAGGAAATGACTCCAGAGCACTTAAATACCCGCTTCAAGGAAAGGACACCAGTACACATGAAAACCACCTTCCAAAGAAATGACTCCAGAGCACTTAAAACCTGCTTCCAACAAAAGGATCCCAGAACACTTAAAACCCGCTTCCAACGAAATGACTCCAGAGCACTTAAAACCTTGCTTCCAAAGAAATGCCTCTGAGCACTTAAAAACCTGCTACCAACAAAAGGATACCAGAAGACTTAAAAACCGCTTCCAAAGAAAGGACACCAGAACACTTAAAAACACGCTGCCAATAAAATGACCTCAGAGCACATAAAAAACTGTTTCCAATGAAATGAATCCAGGGAACTTACAAACCAGCTTCCAACCAAACGACTCCAGAGCACTTAAAAAAAAGAAATGACCGCTTCCAAAGAAATGACTCCAGAGCACTTAAAAACTTAAATGGATACCTTAAAACAAAGAAAGGACACCAGAACACTTAAAAACCCGCTTCCAAAAAAATGACTCCAGAGCACTTAAAAACCTGCTTCCAATGAAAGGACACCAGAACAATTAAAAACCCGCTTCCAACTAAATGACTCAAGAGCACTTAAAAACCCGCTTCCAACAAAAGGATACAAGAACACTTAAAAACCCGCTTCCAACGAACTGACTCCAGAGCACTTAAAACTTTGCTTCAAAAGAAATGACTCCAGAGCACTTAAAGACCCGCTTAAAACGAAATGACTCCACAGCAATTAAAAACACGCTTCCAACAAAATGAATCCAGAACACTTAAAAACCAGCTACCAACTAAATGACTCCAGATCACTTAAAAACCTGCTTCCAAGGAAATGACTCCAGAGCATTTAAAAACCCACTTCCAATGAAATGACCACAGAGCACTTAAAAACCCACTTCCAACGAAAGGATATCAGAGCACTTAAAAACCTGCTTCCAACGAACTGACTCCAGAATACTTAAAACCTTGCTTCCAACGAAATGACTCCAGAGCACTTAAAAACACGCTTATAACAAAAGGACACCAGAACACTTAAAAACCGCTTCCAAAGGACACCAAACTGACTGACTCCAGAGCACTTAAAACTTTGCTTCCAAAGAAATGGCTCCAGAGCACTTAAAGACCCACTTAAAACAATATGACTCCACAGCAATTAAAAACCCGCTTCCAACGAAAGGACACCAGAACACTTAAAAACCCGCTTCCAACAAAATGACAACAGAGCACTTAAAAACCCGCTTCCAACGAAAGGACACCAGAACACTTAAAAACCTGTTTCCAACGAAATGAATCCAGGGTACTTATAAACCCGCTTCCAACCAAAATGACGCCAGAGCACTTAAAAACCCGCCTCCAAGAAATGACTCCAGAGCACTTAAATACCCGCTTCCAAGGAAAGGACACCAGTACACATGAAAACCACCTTCCAAAGAAATGACTCCAGAGCACTTAAAAACCTGCTTCCAAAAAAGGATCCCAGAACACTTAAAAACCCGCTTCAAACAAAATGACTCCAGAGCACTTAAAACCTTGCTTCCAAAGAAATGCCTCTGGAGCACTTAAAACCCTGCTACCAACAAAAGGATACCAGAAGACTTAAAAACCGCTTCCAAAGAAAATGACTTCCAGAGCACTTAAACACCCGCTTCCAATGAAATGATGCCAGAGCACTTAAAAACACGCTTCCAACGAAATGAACTCAGAGCACATAAAAAAAACGTTTCCAACGAAATGACTCCAGAGCACTTAAAAACCCGCTTCCAACTAAAATGACTCCAGAGCACTTTAAAAACCCGCTTCAAACGAAATGACTCCAGAGCACTTAAAACCTTGCTTCCAAAGAAATGACTCTGGAGCACTTAAAAACCTGCTACCAACAAAATGATACCAGAAGACTTAAAAACCAGCTTCCAAAGAAAGGACACCAGAATACTTAAAAACACGCTTCCAAAAAAATGACCTCAGAGCACATAAAAACCTTGCTTCCAAACGAAATGAATCCAGGTTACTTAAAAACCCGCTTCCAACCAAAATGACTCCAGAGCACTTAAAAACCCGATTCCAAAGAAATGATTCCAGAGCACTTAAAACACTTAAAACTTCCAACAAAATGACTCCAGAACACTTAAAAACCCGCTTCCAAAAAAATGACTCAGAACACTTAAAAACCCGCTTCCAACAAAATGACTCCAGAGCACTTAAAAACCCGCTTCCAACAAAAGGACACCAGAATACTTAAAAACCTACTTCCAACGAAATGACTCAGAGCACTTAAAAACCCGCTTCAAACAAAATGACTCCAGAGCACTTAAAAACCTGCTTCCAACTAAATGACACCAGAACACTTAAAAACCTGTTTCCAAAGAAATGACTCCAGAGCACTTAAAAACCCGCTTTGCTTCCAACGAAATGACTCCAGAGCACTTAAAAACCCGCTTAAAAGAAAATGACTCCAGAGCACTTAAAACCCGCTTCCAAAGAAATGACTCCAGAGCACTTAAAAACCCACTTAAAAAGAAATGACTCCAGAGCACTTAAAAACCACTTCTTCAAATGAAATGACACCAGAACACTTAAAAACCCGCTTCCAAAGAAATGACTCCAGAGCACTTAAAACCTTGCTTCCAAAGAAATGACTCCAGAGCACTTAAAAACCTGCTTCCAACTAAATGACTCCAGAGCACTTAAAAACCCGCTTCCAATGAAAGGACACCAGAACACTTAAAAACCCACTTTCAAAGAAATGACTCAAGAGCACTTAAAAACCTGCTTCCAACAAAAGGATACAAGAACACTTAAAAACCCGCTTCCAACGAAATGACTCCAGAACACTTAAAACCCGCTTCCAAAAGAAATGACTCCAGAGCACTTAAAAACACGCTTTAAAAAATGATGCCAAATGAAAAACTGAGAAATGACTTAAAAAAACCTGTTTCCAACGAAATGACTCCAGAGCACTTAAAAACCCGCTTCCAACTAAATGACACCAGAGCACTTAAAAACCTGCTTCAAAGGAAATGACTCCAGAGCATTTAAAAACCCACTTCCAACGAAATGACCACAGAGCACTTAAAACCCCTTCCAACTAAAGGATATCAGAGCACTTAAAAACCTGCTTCCAACGAACTGACTCCAGAGCACTTAAAACCTTGCTTCCAAAGAAATGACTCCAGAGCACTTAAAAACACGCTTCCAAAAAAAAAGGACACCAGAACACTTAAAAACCCGCTTAAAAAGAAATGACTCCAGAGCACTTAAAAACCCATTTCCAAAGAAATGACTCCAGAGCACTTAAAACCCGCTTCCAACGAAATGACACCAGAGCACTTAAAAACCCGCTTCCAAAGAAATGGACACCAGAATACTTAAAAACCTGTTTCCAACAAAAATGAAATCCAGAACACTTAAAACCCGTTTCCAAAGAAATGACTCCAGAGCACTTAAAAACCCGCTTCCAACCAAACGACTCAGAAATGACTCCAGAGCACTTAAAAACCCGCTTCAAGGAAAGGACACCAGAACACATAAAACCACCTTCCAAAGAAATGACTCCAGAGCACTTAAAAACCTGCTTCCAACAAAAGGATCCCAGAACACTTAAAAACCCGCTTCCAACGAAATGACTCCAGAGCACTTAAAACCTTGCTTCCAAAGAAATGACTCTGAGCACTTAAAAACCTGCTACCAACAAAAGGATACCAGAAGACTTAAAAACCGCTTCCAAAGAAAGGACACCAGAACACTTAAAAACACGCTTCCAATAAAATGACCTCAGAGCACATAAAAACTGTTTCCAAACGAAATGAATCCAGGAAACTTAAAAACCCGCTTCCAACCAAATGACTCCAGAGCACTTAAAAAGCCGCTTCCAAAGAAATGACTCCAGAGCACTTAAAAACTTACTTCCAACGAAAGGATAGCAGAACACTTAAAAACCCGCTTCCAAAGAAATGACTCCAGAGCACTTAAAAACCCGCTTCCAACGAAATGACACCAGAGCACTTAAAAACCTGCTTCCAAAGAAATGACTCCAGAGCACTTAAAACCCGCTTCCAAAGAAAATGACACCAGAACACTTAAAAACCTGCTTCCAACGAAATGACTCCAGAGCACTTAAAAACCCGCTTCCAACAAAAGGATACAAGAACACTTAAAAACCCACTTCCAACGAAATGACTCCAGAGCACTTAAAACCCGCTTCCAAAGAAATGACTCCAGAGCACTTAAAAACCCGCTTAAAAAGAAATGACTCCAGAACACTTAAAAACCCGCTTCCAAACAAACTGAGATCACTTAAAAACACTTAAAACCATGACTCCAGAGCACTTAAAACCCACGCTTCCAAAAATGACTCCAGAGCACTTAAAAACCTGCTTCCAAACTAAATGACTCCAGAGCACTTAAAAACCCGCTTCAAACTAAATGACTCCAGAGCACTTAAAAACCTGCTTCCAAGGAAATGACTCCAGAGCACTTAAAAACCCGCTTCCAACTAAATGACCACAGAGCACTTAAAAACCCGCTTCCAACAAAGGATATCAGAAAATGGACTTAAAAACCCGCCAACCAAAGGACTTAAAAAACCCAAACTTCCAAAGAATGACTCCAGAGCACTTAAAAACCTGCTTCCAACAAAAGGACACCAGAACACTTAAAACCCGCTTCCAACGAAATGACTCCAGAGCACTTAAAACTTTGCTTCCAAAGAAATGACTCCAGAGCACTTAAAAACCCACTTAAAAACGAAATGACTCCACAGCACTTAAAAACCCGCTTCCAACGAAAGGACACCAGAACACTTAAAAACCTGCTTCCAAAGAAAATGACAACAGAGCACTTAAAAACCCGCTTCCAACCAAATGACTCCAGAGCACTTAAAAACCTGCTTCCAACGAAATGACTCCAGAGCACTTAAAAACCCGCTTCAACCAAAGGACACCAGAGCACTTAAAAACCACCTTCCAAAGAAATGACTCCAGAGCACTTAAAACCTGCTGCTTCCAACAAAAGGATCCAGAACACTTAAAAACCCGCTTCCAAAGAAATGACTCCAGAGCAAAACCTTAAAAAATGACCCAGCACTTAAAAACCTGAAATGCCTCTGAGCACTTAAAACCCACTTCCAACAAAATGACAAAAAGGAAAGAAAGGACCAGAAGACTTAAAAACCCGCTTCCAAAGAAATGACACTTAGAGCACTTAAAAACCCGCTTAAAAACTGAAAATGAAATGAATCCAGGCAACTTAAAAACCAGCTTCAAACCAAATGACTCAGAGCACTTAAAAAAACGCTTCCAAAGAAATGACTCCAGAGCACTTAAAAACCCGCTTACAACTAAAGGACACCAGAACACTTAAAAACCCGCTTCCAAAGAAATGACTCCAGAGCACTTAAAAACCTTGCTTCCAACAAAAGGATACCAGAACACTTAAAAACCCGCTTCCAACAAAATGACTCCAGAGCACTTAAAAACCCGCTTCCAAAGAAAAGGACTCCAGAACACTTAAAAACCAGCTTCCAAAGAAAGGACTCCAGAATACTTAAAAACCGCTTCCAAAAAAATGACTCAGAGCACTTAAAAACCCGCTCCAAAACGAAATGAATCCAGAAACACTTAAAAACCCCGCTTCCAACAAAATGACTCCAGAGCACTTAAAAACCTGCTTCCAAAGAAATGACTCCAGAGCACTTAAAAACCTTACTTCCAAAGAAATGACTCCAGAGCACTTAAAAACCCGCTTCCAACAAATGACACCAGAGCACTTAAAAACCCGCTTCCAAAGAAATGACTCCAGAATACTTAAAAACCCACTTAAAAGAAATGACTCCAGAGCACTTAAAAACCTGCTTCCAACAAAATGACTCCAGAGCACTTAAAAACCTGCTTCCAAAACAAAGGACACCAGAACACTTAAAAACCCGCTTCCAACGAAATGACTCAGAGCACTTAAAAACCCAGCTTCCAAAAAATGACTCCAGAGCACTTAAAAACCCGCTTCCAACAAAATGACTCCAGAGCACTTAAAAACCCGCTTCCAAAATGAAATGACACCAGAACACTTAAAAACCCACTTAACGAAATGACTCAAGAGCACTTAAAAACCCGCTTCCAAACGAAAGGACACAGAACACTTAAAAACCCGCTTCCAAAGAAATGACTCCAGAGCACTTAAAAACCCGCTTCAAAGAAATGACTCCAGAGCACTTAAAAACCTGCTTCCAAGGAAATGACTCAGAGCACTTAAAAACCCGCTTTCAACAAAATGACACCAGAACACTTAAAAACCAGCTTCCAACTAAATGACTCCAGAGCACTTAAAAACCTGCTTCAAAGGAAATGACTCCCAGAACACTTAAAAACCCGCTTCCAACGAAATGACCACAGAGAGCACTAAAAACCCACTTCCAACGAAAGGATATCAGAGCACTTAAAAACCTGCTTCCAACAAAATGACTCCAGATTACTTAAAAACTTGCTTCCAAAGAAATGACTCCAGAGCACTTAAAAACACGCTTTAAACAAAATGACACCAGAACACTTAAAAACCCGCTTCCAACGAAATGAACTCCAGAGCACTTAAAACTTTGCTTCCAAAGAAATGACTCCAGAGCACTTAAAAACCCACTTAAAAACGAAATGACTCCAGAGCACTTAAAAAACCCGCTTCCAACGAAATGACTCCAGAACACTTAAAAACCCGCTTCCAAAGAAATGACTCCAAACCAACGAAAGGACTCAGACTTAAAAAACAGTTTCCAAAAAATGACCAGAATCACTTCCAAAAAATGACTTAAAAACCTGTTTCAAACGAAATGAATCCAGGGTACTTAAAACCCGCTTCCAACCAAACGACTCCAGAGCACTTAAAAACCCGCTTCCAAAGAAATGACTCCAGAGCACTTAAAAACCTGCTTATAAGGAAAAGGACACCAGAACACATGAAAACCACCTTCCAAAGAAATGACTCCAGAGCACTTAAAAACCTGCTTCCAACAAAAGGATCCCAGAACACTTAAAAACCCGCTTCCAAAGAAATGACTCAGAGCACTTAAAACCTTGCTTCCAAAGAAATGCCTCTGGAGCACTTAAAAACCTGCTACCAACAAAAGGATACCAGAAGACTTAAAAACCGCTTCCAAAGAAAAATGACACCAGAACACTTAAAAACATGCTGCCAATAAATGACCTCAGAGCACATAAAAACCTGTTTCCAATGAAATGAATCCAGGAACTTAAAACCAGCTTCCAACCAAATGACTCCAGAGCACTTAAAAAGCCGCTTAAAAAGAAATGACTCCAGAGCACTTAAAAACCCGCTTCCAACGAAAGGATAGCAGAACACTTAAAAACCCGCTTCCAAAGAAATGACTCCAGAGCACTTAAAACCTTGCTTCCAAAGAAATGACACCAGAGCACTTACAAATCTGCTTCCAAGGAAATGACTCCAGAGCACTTAAAAACCTGCTTCCAATGAAAGGACACCAGAACAATTAAAAACCCGCTTCCAACGAACTGACTCAAGGGCACTTAAAAACCCGCTTCCAACTAAAGGATACAAGAACACTTAAAAACCCGCTTCCAACGAACTGACTCCAGAGCACTTAAAACTTTGCTTCAAAAGAAATGACTCCAGAGCACTTAAAGACCCGCTTAAAACGAAATGACTCCACAGCAATTAAAAACACGCTTCCAACAAAATGAATCCAGAACACTTAAAAACCAGCTACCAACTAAATGACTCCAGATCACTTAAAAACCTGCTTCAAAGGAAATGACTCCAGAGCATTTAAAAACCCACTTCCAACGAAATGACCACAGAGCACTTAAAAACCCACTTCCAACGAAAGGATATCAGAGCACTTAAAAACCCTGCTTCCAAAAAAACTGACTCCAGATTACTTAAAACCTTGCTTCCAACGAAATGACTCCAGAGCACTTAAAAACACGCTTATAACAAAAGGACACCAGAACACTTAAAAACCCGCTTCCAACGAACTGACTCCAGAGCACTTAAAACTTTGCTTCCAAAGAAATGGCTCCAGAGCACTTAAAGACCCACTTAAAAACGATATGACTCCACAGCACTTAAAAACCCGCTTCCAACGAAAGGACACCAGAACACTTAAAAACCTGTTTCCAACGAAATGAATCCAGGGTACTTATAAACCCGCTTCTAACCAAACGACTCCAGAGCCCTTAAAAACCCGCTTCCAAGGAAATGACTCCAGAGCACTTAAAAACCCGCTTCCAAGGAAAGGACACCAGTACACATGAAAACCACCTTCCAAAGAAATGACTCCAGAGCACTTAAAAACCTGCTTCCAACAAAAGGATCCCAGAACACTTAAAAACCCGCTTCCAACGAAATGACTCCAGAGCACTTAAAACCTTGCTTCCAAAGAAATGCCTCTGAGCACTTAAAAACCCTACTACCAACAAAAGGATACCAGAAGACTTCAAAACCGCTTCCAAAGAAAGGACACCAGAACACTTAAAAACATGCTGCCAAAAAAATGACCTCAGAGCACATAAAAAACTGTTTCCAATGAAATGAATCCAGGAACTTAAAAACCAGCTTCCAACCAAAATGACTCCAGAGCACTTAAAACCCGCTTCCAAAGAAATGACTCCAGAGCACTTAAAACCTTGCTTCCAAAGAAATGACACCAGAACACTTAAAAATCTGCTTCCAAAGAAATGACTCCAGAGCACTTAAAAACCTGCTTCCAAATGAAAGGACACCAGAACATTTAAAAACCCGCTTCCAAAGAAATGACTCCAGAGCACTTAAAACCTGCTTCCAAAAAATGACACCAGAACACTTAAAAAACGCTTCCAAACGAACTGACTCAGAGGGCACTTAAAAACCCGCTTCCAAAGAAAGGACACAAGAACACTTAAAAACCCGCTTCCAAAGAAATGACTCCAGAGCACTTAAAAACTTTGCTTCAAAAGAAATGACTCCAGAACACTTAAAACCCAGCTAAAACAAAATGACTCCAGAGCACTTAAAAACCCGCTTCCAACAAAATGACACCAGAACACTTAAAAACCAGCTTTAAAGAGCACTTAAAAACCCGCTTCCAACAAAATGACTCCAGAACACTTAAAAACCCGCTTCCAACACTCCAGAGCACTTAAAAAACCTGCTTCCAAAGGAAAACACTTAAAAACCGCTTCCAACAAAATGACTCAGAGCACTTAAAAACCCGCTTCAAACGAAATGACTCCAGAGCACTTAAAAACCCGCTTCCAACAAAATGACTCCAGAGCACTTAAAAACCCGCTTAAAACAAAATGACTCCAGAGCACTTAAAAACCCGCTTCCAACGAAATGACTCCAGAGCACTTAAAAACCCGCTTCCAAAGAAATGACTCCAGAGCACTTAAAAACCCCACTTCCAACGAAATGACTCCAGAGCACTTAAAAACCCGCTTCCAACTAAATGACTCCAGAGCACTTAAAAACCTGTTTCAAAAGAAATGACTCCAGAGCACTTAAAAACCCGCTTCCAACGAAATGACTCCAGAGCACTTAAAAACCCGCTTCCAACGAAATGACTCCAGAGCACTTAAAAACCAAAAGAAATGACTCCAGAGCACTTAAAAACCACCTTCCAAAGAAATGACTCCAGAGCACTTAAAACCCGCTTCCAACAAAAGGACTCCAGAACACTTAAAAACCCGCTTCCAACAAAAAATGACTCCAGAGCACTTAAAAACCCGCTTCCAAAGAAATGACTCCAGAGCACTTAAAAACCCACTTCCAAAGAAAATGAATACCAGAACACTTAAAAACCCGCTTCCAAAGAAATGACTCCAGAGCACTTAAAAACCCGCTTCCAACAAAATGACTCCAGAGCACTTAAAAACCCGCTTCCAACAAAATGACCAGAGCACTTAAAACCTGCTTCCAAAGAAATGACTCAGAGCACTTAAATGACCTCCAGAAAAGCACTTAAAAACCCGCTTCCAACTAAAGGACACCAGAGCACTTAAAAACCCGCTTCCAAAAAAATGACTCCAGAGCACTTAAAACCTTGCTTCCAAAAAAATGACTCCAGAGCACTTAAAAACCTGCTTCCAAAGAAATGACTCCAGAAGACTTAAAAACCAGCTTCCAAAGAAATGACACCAGAACACTTAAAAACCCGCTTCCAAAAAAATGACCTCAGAGCACTTAAAAACCCGCTTCAAAAAAATGACTCCAGAGCACTTAAAAACCCGCTTCCAACCAAATGACTCCAGAGCACTTAAAAACCTGCTTCCAAAGAAATGACTCCAGAGCACTTAAAAACCCGCTTCCAAAGAAAATGACTCCAGAACACTTAAAACCCGCTTCCAACAAAATGACTCCAGAGCACTTAAAACCGCTTCCAACAAAATGACTCCAGAACACTTAAAAACCTGCTTTCCAAAGAAATGACCCAGAGCACTTAAAAACCCGCTTCCAACAAAATGACTCCAGAGCACTTAAAAACCTGCTTCCAAAGAAATGACTCCAGAACACTTAAAAACCTGCTTCCAACGAAATGACACTCAGAGAACACTTAAAAACCAGCTTCCAAAAGAAATGACTCCAGAGCACTTAAAAACCCGCTTCAAAAAATGACTCCAGAACACTTAAAAACCCGCTTCCAAAGAAATGACTCCAGAGCACTTAAAAACCCGCTTAAAACGAAATGACTCCAGAGCAATTAAAAACCCGCTTCCAACGAAAGGACTCCAGAACACTTAAAAACCCGCTTCCAAAGAAATGACTCCAGAACACTTAAAAACCTTGCTTACAAAGAAATGACTCCAGAGCACTTAAAAACCTGCTTCCAAAGAAATGACTCCAGAGCAAAAACCCTGCTTCCAATGAAACCCGCTTTAAAAACGAAATGACCACAGAGCACTTAAAACCCACTTCCAACGAAATGATATCAGAGCACTTAAAAACCCGCTTCCAACTAAATGATGACTCACTTAAAACCTACTTAAAACCCAGAGCCAAAAACCCAAAATGAAATGACAGAGCACTTAAAAACACGCTTCCAACAAAAGGACACCAGAACACTTAAAAACCCGCTTCCAACAAAATGACTCAGAGCACTTAAAACTTTGCTTCCAAAGAAATGACTCCAGAGCACTTAAAAACCCGCTTAAAAATGAATGACTCCAGAGCAATTAAAAAACCCGCTTCCAACGAAAGGACTCCAGAACACTTAAAAACCCGCTTCAACAAAATGACTCAAGAGCACTTAAAAACCCGCTTAAACAAAATGACTCCAGAACACTTAAAAACCTGTTTCAAACGAAATGACTCCAGAACACTTAAAAACCCGCTTCCAACGAAATGACTCCAGAGCACTTAAAAACCCGCTTAACCAAGGAAATGAAAAACCCGCTAACAGAAATGACACTTAAACTTAAATACCCGCTTAAAGGAAAGGACACCAGTACACATGAAAACCACCTTCCAAAGAAATGACTCCAGAGCACTTAAAAACCTGCTTCCAACAAAAGGATCCCAGAACACTTAAAAACCCGCTTGACTCAACGAAATGACTCCAGAGCACTTAAAACCTTGCTTCCAAAGAAATGCCTCTGGAGCACTTAAAAACCTGCTACCAACAAAAGGATACCAGAAGACTTAAAAACCGCTTCCAAAGAAAGGACACCAGAACACTTAAAAACACGCTGCCAATAAAATGACCTCAGAGCACATAAAAACTGTTTCCAATGAAATGAATCCAGGAACTTACAAACCAGCTTCCAACCAAAATGACTCCAGAGCACTTAAAAAGCCGCTTCCAAAGAAATGACTCCAGAGCACTTAAAAACTTACTTCCAACGAAAGGATAGCAGAACACTTAAAAACCCGCTTCCAAAGAAATGACTCCAGAGCACTTAAAACCTTGCTTCCAAAGAAATGACACCAGAGCACTTACAAATCTGCTTCCAAGGAAATGACTCCAGAGCACTTAAAAACCTGCTTCCAATGAAAGGACACCAGAACAATTAAAAACCCGCTTCCAACGAACTGACTCAAGGGCACTTAAAAACCCGCTTCCAACGAAAGGATACAAGAACACTTAAAAACCCGCTTCCAAATCTAACTGACTCCAGAGCACTTAAAACTTTGCTTCAAAAGAAATGACTCCAGAGCACTTAAAGACCCGCTTAAAAACGAAAATGACTCCACAGCAATTAAAAACACGCTTCCAACAAAATGAATCCAGAACACTTAAAAACCAGCTACCAACTAAATGACTCCAGATCACTTAAAAACCTGCTTCCAAGGAAATGACTCCAGAGCATTTAAAAACCCACTTCCAACGAAATGACCACAGAGCACTTAAAAACCCACTTCCAACGAAAGGATATCAGAGCACTTAAAAACCTGCTTCCAACGAACTGACTCCAGATTACTTAAAACCTTGCTTCCAACGAAATGACTCCAGAGCACTTAAAAACACGCTTATAACAAAAGGACACCAGAACACTTAAAAACCCGCTTCCAACGAACTGACTCCAGAGCACTTAAAACTTTGCTTCCAAAGAAATGGCTCCAGAGCACTTAAAGACCCACTTAAAACGATATGACTCCACAGCACTTAAAAACCCGCTTCCAACGAAAGGACACCAGAACACTTAAAAACCTGTTTCCAACGAAATGAATCCAGGGTACTTATAAACCCGCTTCTAACCAAACGACTCCAGAGCCCTTAAAAAAACCCCGCTTCAAGGAAATGACTCCAGAGCACTTAAATACCCGCTTACAAGGAAAGGACACCAGTACACATGAAAACCACCTTCCAAAGAAATGACTCCAGAGCACTTAAAAACCTGCTTCCAACAAAAGGATCCCAGAACACTTAAAAACCCGCTTCCAACGAAATGACTCCAGAGCACTTAAAACCTTGCTTCCAAAGAAATGCCTCTGGAGCACTTAAAAACCTGCTACCAACAAAAGGATACCAGAAGACTTCAAAACCGCTTCCAAAGAAAGGACACCAGAACACTTAAAAACACGCTGCCAATAAAATGACCTCAGAGCACATAAAAAACTGTTTCCAATGAAATGAATCCAGGGAACTTACAAACCAGCTTCCAACCAAACGACTCCAGAGCACTTAAAAACCCGCTTCCAAAGAAATGACTCCAGAGCACTTAAAACCTTGCTTCCAAAGAAATGACACCAGAGCACTTACAAATCTGCTTCCAAGGAAATGACTCCAGAGCACTTAAAAACCTGCTTCCAATGAAAGGACACCAGAACAATTAAAAACCCGCTTAACGAACTGACTCAAGGGCTCTTAAAAACCGCTTCAACAAAAAATACCAGAACACTTAAAAACCCGCTTCCAACGAACTGACTCCAGAGCACTTAAAACTTTGCTTCCAAAGAAATGACTCCAGGGCACTTAAAGACCCGCTTAAAACAAAATGACTCCACAGCAATTAAAAACACGCTTCCAACAAAATGAATCCAGAACACTTAAAAACCAGCTACCAACTAAATGACTCCAGATCACTTAAAAACCTGCTTCAAAGGAAATGACTCCAGAGCATTTAAAAACCACTTCAAACGAAATGACCACAGAGCACTTAAAAACCCGCTTCAAAACGAAAGGATACCAGAACACTTAAAAACCCGCTTAATGAAAAATGACTCCAGAGCACTTAAAACCTTGCTTCCAAAGAAATGTTTCCAGAGCACTTAAAAACCTGCTTCCAATGAAAGGACATAAGATCATTTAAAAACCCGCTTCCAACGAAAGGATACCAGAACACTTAAAAACCCCCTTCCAACAAAATGCCTCCAGAGCACTTAAAAACCTGCTTCCAATGAAAGGACACCAGAACACTTAAAAACCCGATTCCAAAGAAATGACTCAAGAGCACTTAAAAACCCGCTTCCAACAAAAGGATACCAGAAGACTTAAAAAACCGCTTCCAAAGAAATGACTACTGAGCACTTAAACACCCGCTTTAAACGAAGTGATGCCACAGCAATTAAAAACACGCTTCCAACGAAATGAACTCAGAGCACATAAAAACCCGTTTCCAACGAAATGACTCCAGAGCACTTAAAAACCCGCTTCCAACTAAGTGACTCCAGAGCACTTTAAAACCCGCTTCGAAAGAAATGACTCCAGAGCACTTAAAACCTTGCTTCCAAAGAAATGACTCTGGAGCACTTAAAAACCTGCTACCAACGAAAGGATACCAGAAGACTTACAAACCAGCTTCCAAAGAAAGGACACCAGAATACTTAAAAACACGCTGCCCAAAAAATGACCTCAGAGCACATAAAAAACGCTTTCAAACGAAATGAATCCAGGTTACTTTCAAACCCGCTTCCAACCAAACGACTCCAGAGCACTTAAAAAAGCCGATTCCAAAGAAATGATTCCAGAGCACTTAAAAACTTACTTCCAACAAAAGGATACCAGAACACTTAAAAACCCGATTCCAACAAAATGACTCCAGAGCTCTTAAAAACCCGCTTCCAACAAAAGGATACCAGAATACTTAAAAACCCACTTCCAACGAAATGACCTCAAAGCACATAAACCCCGTTTCCAACAAAATGACTCCAGAGCACTTAAAAACCTGCTTCTAACTAAAGGACACCAGAACACTTCATAACCTGTTTCCAACGAAATGACCTCAGAGCACATAACAACCAGCTTCCAGCGAAATTACTCCAGAGCACTTAAAAACCCGCTTCGAAAGAAATGACTCCAGAGCACTTAAAACTTTGCTTCCAAAGAAATGGCTCCAGAGCACTTAAAGACCCACTTAAAACGATATGACTCCACAGCAATTAAAAACCCGCTTCCAACGAAAGGACACCAGAACACTTAAAAACCTGCTTCCAAAGAAATGACTCCAGAGCACTTAAAACCTTGCTTACAAAGAAATGACTCCAGAGCACTTACAAACCTGCTTATAAGGAAATGACTCCAGAGCAATTAAAAACCCGCTTCCAATGAAAGGACACCAGAACATTTAAAAACCCGCTTTCAACGAAATGACTCAAGAGCACTTAAAAACCTGCTTCCAACGAAAGGACACCAGAACACTTAAAAACCTGCTTCCAACGAAATGATTCAAGAGCACTTAAAAACCCGCTTCCAACAAAAGGATACCAGAACACTTAAAAACCCGCTTCCAACGAAATGACTCCAGCGCACTTAAACACCCGCTTTAAATGAAGTGATGCCACAGCAATTAAAAACACGCTTCCAACGAAATGATCGGAGAGCACATAAAAACCTGTTTCCAACGAAATGACTCCAGAGCACTTAAAAACCCGCTGCAAACTAAATGACTCCAGAGCACTTAAAAACCTGCTTCCAAGGAAATGACTCCAGAGCACTGAAAAACCCCCTTCCAACGAAATGACCCCAGAGCACTTAAAAACCCACTTACAAGGAAAGGATACCAGAACACATAAAAACTAGCTTCCAACGAAATGACTCCAGAGCACTTAAAACCTTGCTTCCAAAGAAATGCCTCTGGAGCACTTAAAAACCTGCTACCAACGAAAGGATTCCAGAAGACTTAAACACCCGCTTCCAAAGAAAGGACACCAGAACACTTAAAAACACGCTGCCAAAAAAATGACCTCAGAGCACATAAAAAACTGTTTCCAACGAAATGAATCCAGGGAACTTACAAACCAGCTTCCAACAAAACGACTCAAGAGCACTTAAAAAGCCGCTTCCAAAGAAATGACTCCAGAGCACTTAAAAACTTACTTCCAACGAAAGGATACCAGAACACTTAAAAACCTGCTTCCAAAGAAATGACTCCAGAGCACTTAAAAACCCGCTGCAAACTAAATGACTCCAGAGCACTTAAAAACCTGCTTCCAAGGAAATGACCCCAGAGCACTTAAAAACTCGCTTACAAGGAAAGGACAACAGAACACGTAAAAACCAGCTTCCAACGAAATGACGCCTGAACAATTAAAAACCTGCTTCCAACAAAAGGATCCCAGAACACTTAAAAACCAGCTTCCAACGAAATGACTCCAGAGCACTTAAAACCTTGCTTCCATAGAAATGCCTCTGGAGAACTTAAAAACCTGCTACCAACGAAAGGATACCAGAAGACTTAAAAACCCGATTCCAAAGAAAGGACACCAGAACACTTAAAAACGCGCTGCCAAAAAAATGAACTCAGAGCACATAAAAAACTGTTTCCAACGAAATGAATCCAGGGAACTTACAAAACAGCTTCCAACCAAAAAGACGACTCCAGAGCACTTAAAAAAACTTACTTCCAACGAAAGGATACCAGAACACTTAAAAACCCGATTCCAACGAAATGACTCCAGAGCACTTAAAAACCCTCTTAAAACGAAATGACTCGACAGCAATTAAAAACATGCTTCCAAGGGAATGACTCCAGAGCACTTAAAAACCCGCTTCCAACAAAAGGATACCAGAATACTTAAAAACCCGCTTCCAACGAAATGACCTCAAAGCACATAAACCCCGTTTCCAAAGAAATGACTCCAGAGCACTTAAAAACCTGTTTCCAAGGTAATGACTCCAGAGCACATAAAAACCCACTTCCAAAAATGACTCTAAATGACCCCAGACCAATTAAAAACCCATTTCCAACTAAAAGACACCAGAACACTTAAAAACCCGGGTCCAATGAAATGACTCCAGAGCACTTAAGAACCCGCTTCAAACGAAAGGACACCAGACACTTAATAACCTGTTTCCAACGAAATGACTCCAGAGCACTTAAACCCCGCTTCCAACGAAATGAATCCAGAGCACTTAAAAACCAGCTACCAACGAAATGACTCCAGAGCACTTAAAAACCTGTTTCAAAGGTAATTACTCCAGAGCACTTAAAAACCCACTTCTAACGAAATGACCCCAGAGCACTTAAAAACCCACTTACAACGAAAGGACACCAGAACACTTAAAAACCCGCTTCCAACAAAATGACTCCAAAGCACTTAAAAACCCGCTTCCAACGAAATGACTCCAGAGCACCTAAAACATTGCTCCCAAAGAAATGACTCCAGAGCACTTACAAAACTGCCTCCAACGAAATGACTCCAGAGCACTTAAAAACCTGTTTCCAAGGTAATGACCCCAAAGCACTTAAAAACCCGCTTCCAATGAAAGGACACCAGAACATTTAAAAACCCGCTTCCAACGAAAGGATACCAGAACACTTAAAAACCTGGTTCCAAAAAAATGACACCAGAGCACTTAAAAACCTGCTTCCAACGAAGGACACCAGAACACTTAATAACCGTCTTCCAACAAAATGACTCCAGAGCACTTAAAAACCTGCTTCCAACGAAAGGACACCAGAACACTTAAAAACCCGCTTCCAATGAAAGGACACCAGAACATTTAAAAACCCGCTTCCAACGAAAGGATACCAGAACACTTAAAAACCTGGTTCCAAAAAAATGACACCAGAGCACTTAAAAACCTGCTTCCAACGAAGGACACCAGAACACTTAAAAACCGTCTTCCAACAAAATGACTCCAGAGCACTTAAAAACCTGCTTCCAACGAAAGGAAACCAGAACACTTAAAAACCCGCTTCCAATGAAATGACTCAAGAGCACTTAAAAACCCGCTTCCAATGAAAGGATACCAGAACACTTAAAAACCTGCTTACAACGAAATGACTCCAGAGCACTTAAACACCCGCTTTAAACGAAGTGATGCCACAGCAATTAAAAACGCGCTTCTAACAAAATGACCTCAGAGCACATAAAAACCCGTTTCCAACGAAATGACTCCAGAGCACTTAAAAACCAGCTTCTAACTAAATGACTCCAGAGCACTTAAAAACCCGCTTCCAACGAAATGACCCCAGAGCACTTAAAAACCCCTTACAAACGAAAAGGATCCCAGAACCACTTAAAAACCCGCTTACAACGAAATGACTCCAGAGCACTTAAAAACCCGCTTAAAACGAAATGACTACACAGCAATTAAAAAAAACGCTTCCAAAGAAATGACTCTAGAGCACTTAAAAACCTGCTTCCAACAAAAGCACACCAGAACACATAAAAACCAGCTTACAATGAAATGACTCCAGAGCACTTAAAAACCCGCTTAAATCGAAATGACTCCACAGCAATTAAAAAAACGCTTCCAACGAAATGACTCTAGAGCACTTAAAAACCTGCTTCCAACGAAAGGATACCAGCACACTTAAAAACCCGCTTACAAAGAAATGACTCCAGAGCACTTAAAACCTTGCTTCCAAAGAAAGGACTCTGGAGCACTTAAAAACCTGCTACCAACGAAAGGATACCAGAAGAATTAAAAACCCGCTTCCAACGAAATGACTCCAGAGCACTTAAAAACCTGCTGCAAACTAAATGACTCCAGAGGACTTAAAAACCCGCTTCCAAAGAAAGGACACCAGAACACTTAAAAACACGCTGCCAAAAAAATGACCTCAGAGCACATAAAAAACTTTTTCCAACGAAATGAATCCAGGGAACTTACAAACCAGCTTCCAACCAAACGACTCCAGAGCACTTAAAAAGCCGCTTCCAAAGAAATGACTCCAGAGCACTTAAAAACTTACTTCCAACGAAAGGATACCAGAATACTTAAAAACCCACTTCCAACGAAAAGACCTCAAAGCACATAAACCCCGTTTCCAACAAAATGACTCCAGAGCACTTAAAAACCTGCTTCTAACTAAAGGACACCAGAACACTTCATAACCTGTTTCCAACGAAATGACCTCAGAGCACATAACAACCAGCTTCCAGCGAAATTACTCCAGAGCACTTAAAAACCCGCTTCGAAAGAAATGACTCCAGAGCACTTAAAACTTTGCTTCCAAAGAAATGGCTCCAGAGCACTTAAAGACCCACTTAAAACGATATGATAACACTCCAGAGCACGTAAAAACTTACTTCCAACGAAAGGATAACAGAACACTTAAAAACCCGATTCCAACGAAATGACTCCAGAGCACCTAAAACCTTGCTTCCAAAGAAATGACTCCAGAGCACTTACAAAACTGCTTCCAACGAAATGACTCCAGAGCACTTAAAAACCTACTTCCAACGAAATTACTCCAAAGCACTTAAAAACCCGCTACCAACGAAACTACACCAGATCACTTAAAAACCCGCTTCCAACGAAATGATTCCAGAGCACCTAAAACCTTGCTTCCAAAGAAATGACTCCAGAGCACTTACAAACCTGCTTCCAACGAAATGACTCCAGAGCACTTAAAAACCCGCTTCCAATGAAAGGACACCAGAACATTTAAAACCCGCTTCCAACGAAAGGATACCAAAACACTTAAAAACCCGCTTCCAACAAAAAATGACTCCTCAGCACTTAAAACCCTGCTTCCAACGAAATGATACCAGAACACTTAAAAACCTGCTTCCAACGAAATGACCTCAGAGCACATAAAACCCGCTTCCAAAGAAATGACTCCAGAGCACTTAAAAACCTGCTTTCAAACTAATGACTCCAGAACACTTAAAAACCAGCTTCCAACGAAATGACTCCAGAGCACTTAAAAACCAGTTTCCAAAGAAATGACTCAGAACTTAAAAACCCGAACGAAATGACTCCAGAACACTTAAAAACCAGCTTCCAACGAAATGACACCAGAACACTTAAAAACCCGCTTCAGAGCAACAAAAAATGACTCCAGAACACTTAAAAACCTGCTTCCAACGAAAGGATACCAGAACACTTAAAAACCTGCTTCCAACGAAATGACCTCAAAGCACATTAAAAACCCGCTTTCAAAGAAATGACTCCAGAGCACTAAAAACCTGCTTTCAAAGAAATGACTCCAGAGCACTTAAAAACCAGCTTCCAAATCGAAATGAATCCAGATCACTTAAAAACCAGCAACCAACGAAATGACTCCAGAGCACTTAAAAACCAGTTTCCAAGGTAATGACTCCAGAGCACTTAAAAACCCACTTCCAAACTAAATGACCCCAAAGCACTTAAAAACCCACTTCAAAAAAAGGACACCAGAACACTTAAAAACCCGCTTCTAACGAAATGACTCAGAGCACTTAAACACCCGCTTTAAATGAAATGATGACAGAGCAATTAAAAACCGCTTCAATGAAATGACTCCAGAGCACTTAAAACCTTGCTTCCAAAGAAATGTCTCCAGAGCACTTAAAACCCGCTTCCAATGAAAGGACACCAGATCATATAAAAACCCGCTTCCAAAGAAAGGATACCAGAACACTTAAAAACCCCTTCCAACAAAATGCCTCCAGAGCACTTAAAAACCTGCTTCCAAAAAAGGACACCAGAACACTTAAAAACCCCCTTCCAACAAAATGACTCCAGAGCACTTAAAAACCTGCTTCCAACGAAAGGAAACCAGAACACTTAAAAACCCGCTTCCAATGAAATGACTCAAGAGCACTTAAAAACCCGCTTCCAATGAAAGGATACCAGAACACTTAAAAACCTGCTTCCAACGAAATGACTTCCAGAGCACTTAAACACCCGCTTTAAACGAAGTGATGCCACAGCAATTAAAAACACGCTTCCAACGAAATGACCTCAGATCACATAAAAACCCATATCCAACGAAATGAGTCCTGAGAACTTAAAAACCCGCTTCCAACTAAATGACTCCAGAGCACTTAAAGACCCGCTTCCAAGGAAATGACTCCAGAGCACTTAAAAACACGATTCCAACGAAATGACCCCAGAGCACTTAAAAACCCGCTTACAACGAAAGGACACCAGAACACATAAAAACCAGCTTTCAAACGAAATGACTCCAGAGCACTTAAAAACCTGCTTAAAACGAAATGACTACACAGCAATTAAAAAAAAAACGCTTCCAAAGAAAGGATACCAGAACACTTAAAAACCCGCTTTAAAAAACAAAAAAAGAGTCCAGAGCACTTAAAACCCACTTTAAATGAAATGATGCTGCAGCAATTAAAAACACGCTTCCAAAGAAATGACCTCAGAGCACATAAAAACCCATTTCCAAACAAAATGACTGCAGAGCACTTAAAAACCCGCTTCCAACTAAATGACTCCAGAGCACTTAAAAACCCGCTTAAAAACAAATGACTCAAGAGCACTTAAAAACCCGCTTCCAATGAAAGGATACCAGAACACTTAAAAACCTGCTTCCAACGAAATGACTTCAGAGCACTTAAAAACCCGCTTTAAACGAAATGATGCCACAGCAATTAAAAACACGCTTCCAAAAAATGACCTCAGATCACATAAAAACCCATATCCAACGAAATGACTCCAGAGAACTTAAAAACCCGCTTCAAACTAAATGACTCCAGAGCACTTAAAAACCCGCTTCCAAGAAATGACTCCAGAGCACTTAAAAACCACGATTCCAAACGAAATGACCCCAGAGCACTTAAAAACCCGCTTCAAACGAAAGGACACCAGAACACATAAAAACCAGCTTTCAACGAAAATGACTCCAGAGCACTTAAAAACCTGCTTCCAAACGAAAGGATCCCAGAACACTTAAAAACCCGCTTCACAACAAAATGACTCCAGAGCACTTAAAAACCCGCTTAAAAAACGAAATGACTACAGAGCAATTAAAAAAAAACTTCCAAAGAAGAAAGGATACACAGAACACTTAAAAAACAGAACACTTAAAAACCTGCTTCCAACGAAATGAGTCCAGAGCACTTAAAACCCACTTTAAATGAAATGATGCCAGAGCAATTAAAAAAAACACGCTTCCAACGAAATGACCTCAGAGCACATAAAAACCCATTTCCAACGAAATGACCCCAGAGCACTTAAAAACCCGCTTAAAAAAAATGACTCCAGAGCACTTAAAAACCCGCTTAAAAAGAAATGACTCCAGAGCAATTAAAAAACGCTGCTTCCAACGAAATGACTCTAGAGCACTTAAAAACATGCTTCCAAAAACCCGCTTCGAAAGGATACCAGAACACTTAAAAACCCACTTACAACGAAATGACTCCAGAGCACTTAAAACCTTGCTTCCAAAGAAATGACTCTGGAGCACTTAAAAACCTGCTACCAACGAAAGAATACCAGAAGACTTAAAAACCCGCTTCCAAAGAAAGGACACCAGAACACTTAAAAACACGCTTCCAAAAAAAAATGACCTCAGAGCACATAAAAACCATTTCCAACGAAATGAATCCAGGTACTTAAAAACCTGCTTCCAACCAAAGGACTCCTGAGTACTTAAAAACCCGATTCCAACACTTAAAATGACTCCAGAGCACTTAAAAACCCTCTTAAAACGAAATGAATCGACAGCAATTAAAAACACCCTTCCAACGGAATGACTCCAGAGCACTTAAAAACCCGCTTCCAACAAAAGGACACAAGAATACTTAAAAACCCGCTTTCAATGAAATGACCTCAAAGCACATAAAAAAACCGCTTCAAAAGAAATGACTCCAGAGCACTTAAAAACCCGCTTCCAACAAAAGGACACCAGAACACTTAATAACCTGTTTCCATCTAAATGACTCAGAGCACTTAAAACCCGCTTCCAAAGAAATGACTCCAGAACACTTAAAAACCAGCTTCCAACGAAATGACTCCAGAGCACTAAAAACCCGCTTCAAACGAAATGACTCCAGAGCACTTAAAAACCTGCTTCCAACGAAATGACTCCAGAGCACTTAAAAACCGCTTCAAAAAAATGACTCAGAGCACTTAAAAACCTGCTACCAAAAATGACTCTAGAGCACTTAAAAACCTGCTTCCAACGAAAAAGGAACACAAAAAACCAGCTTACAATGAAATGACTTAAAAAAACCCGCTTCAAAAGAAAAATGACACAAAACACTTAAAAACATGCTTCCCAAAAAATGACCTCAGAGCACTTAAAAACCGCTTTCCAATGAAATGAATCCAGGTACTTAAAAACCCGCTTCCAAAAAAAATGACTCCAGAGCACTTAAAACCCGCTTCCAAAGAAATGACTCCAGAGCACTTAAAAACCTACTTCCAACGAAAGGATACCAGAAGAATTAAAAACCCGCTTCAAACGAAATGACTCCAGAGCACTTAAAAACCTGCTGCAAACTAAATGACTCCAGAGGACTTAAAAACCCGCTTCCAAAGAAAGGACACCAGAACACTTAAAAACACGCTGCCAAAAAAAATGACCTCAGAGCACATAAAAACTTTTTTCCAACGAAATGAATCCAGGAACTTACAAAAAACCAGCTTCCAACCAAAATGACTCCAGAGCACTTAAAAAGCCGCTTCAAAGAAATGACTCCAGAGCACTTAAAAACTTACTTCCAACGAAAGGATACCAGAATACTTAAAAACCCACTTCCAACGAAAAAGACCTCAAAGCACATAAACCCGTTTCCAACAAAATGACTCCAGAGCACTTAAAAACCTGTTTCTAACTAAAGGACACCAGAACACTTCATAACCTGTTTCAAACGAAATGACCTCAGAGCACATAAAAACCAGCTTCCAGCGAAATTTACTCCAGAGCACTTAAAAACCCGCTTCGAAAGAAATGACTCCAGAGCACTTAAAACTTTGCTTCCAAAGAAATGGCTCCAGAGCACTTAAAGACCCACTTAAAACGATATGATAACACTCCAGAGCACGTAAAAACTTACTTCCAACGAAAGGATAACAGAACACTTAAAAACCCGATTCCAACGAAATGACTCCAGAGCACCTAAAACCTTGCTTCCAAAGAAATGACTCCAGAGCACTTACAAAACTGCTTCCAACGAAATGACTCCAGAGCACTTAAAAACCTACTTCCAACGAAATTACTCCAAAGCACTTAAAAACCCGCTACCAATGAAACTACACCAGATCACTTAAAAACCCGCTTCCAACGAAATGATTCCAGAGCACCTAAAACCTTGCTTCCAAAGAAATGACTCCAGAGCACTTACAAACCTGCTTCCAACGAAATGACTCCAGAGCACTTAAAAACCCGCTTCCAATGAAAGGACACCAGAACATTTAAAAACCCGCTTCCAACGAAAGGATACCAAAACACTTAAAAACCCGCTTCGAACAAAATGACTCCTCAGCACTTAAAAACCTGCTTCCAACGAAAGGATACCAGAACACTTAAAAACCTGCTTCCAACGAAATGTCCTCAAAGCACATAAACCCCGTTTCTAAAGAAATGACTCCAGAGCACTAAAAACCTGCTTTCAACGAAATGACTCCAGAGCACTTAAAAACCAGCTCCCAACGAAATGAATCCAGATCACTTAAAAACCAGCAACCAACGAAATGACTCCAGAGCACTTAAAAACCAGTTTCCAAGGTAATGACTCCAGAGCACTTAAAAACCCACTTCCAAATCGAAATGACCCCAAAGCACTTAAAAACCCACTTCCAAAGAAAGGACACCAGATCACTTAAAAACCCGCTTCTAACGAAATGACTCCAGAGCACTTAAACACCCGCTTTAAATGAAGTGATGACACAGCAATTAATAAACCGCTTCCAATGAAATGACTCCAGAGCACTTAAAACCTTGCTTCCAAAGAAATGTCTCCAGAGCACTTAAAAACCCGCTTCCAATGAAAGGACACCAGATCATATAAAAACCCGCTTCCAACAAAAGGATACCAGAACACTTAAAAACCCCCTTCCAACAAAATGCCTCCAGAGCACTTAAAAACCTGCTTCCAATGAAAAGGACACCAGAACACAAAAACCGCTTCCAACAAAATGACTCCAGAGCACTTAAAAACCTGCAATGACTCCAGAGCACTTAAAAACCTGAGCACTTAAAAACCCGCTTCCAAAAGGAAACCAGAACACTTAAAAACCCGCTTCCAATGAAATGACTCAAGAGCACTTAAAAACCCGCTTCCAATGAAAGGATACCAGAACACTTAAAAACCTGCTTCCAACGAAATGACCTCAGATCACATAAAAACCCATATCCAACGAAATGAGTCCTGAGAACTTAAAAACCCGCTTCCAACTAAATGACTCCAGAGCACTTAAAGACCCGCTTCCAAGGAAATGACTCCAGAGCACTTAAAAACACGATTCCAACGAAATGACCCCAGAGCACTTAAAAACCCGCTTACAACGAAAGGACACCAGAACACATAAAAACCAGCTTTCAACAAAAATGACTCAGAGCACTTAAAAACCTGCTTCCAACGAAAGGATCCCAGAACACTTAAAAACCCGCTTACAACAAAATGACTCCAGAGCACTTAAAAACCCGCTTAAAACGAAATGACTACACAGCAATTAAAAAAAAAACGCTTCCAAAGAAAGGATACCAGAACACTTAAAAAGCCGCTTCCAACGAAATGAGTCCAGAGCACTTAAACACCCACTTTAAATGAAGTGATGCCGCAGCAATTAAAAACACGCTTCCAACGAAATGACCTCAGAGCACATAAAAACCCATTTCCAACGAAATGACTGCAGAGCACTTAAAAACCCGCTTCCAACTAAATGACTCCAGAGCACTTAAAAACCTGCTTCCAAGGAAATGACTCCAGAGCACTTAAAAACACGATTCCAACGAAATGACCCCAGAGCACTTAAAAACCCGCTTACAACGAAAGGACACCAGAACACATAAAAACCAGCTTTCAACGAAATGACTCCAGAGCACTTAAAAACCTGCTTCCAACGAAAGGATCCCAGAACACTTAAAAACCCGCTTACAACAAAATGACTCCAGAGCACTTAAAAACCCGCTTAAAACGAAATGACTACACAGCAATTAAAAAAAAAACGCTTCCAAAGAAAGGATACCAGAACACTTAAAAAGCCGCTTCCAACGAAATGAGTCCAGAGCACTTAAACACCCACTTTAAATGAAGTGATGCCGCAGCAATTAAAAACACGCTTCCAACGAAATGACCTCAGAGCACATAAAAACCCATTTCCAACGAAATGACCCCAGAGCACTTAAAAACCCGCTTACAACGAAATGACTCCAGAGCACTTAAAAACCCGCTTAAATCGAAATGACTCCACAGCAATTAAAAAAACGCTTCCAACGAAATGACTCTAGAGCACTTAAAAACATGCTTCCAACGAAAGGATACCAGAACACTTAAAAACCCACTTACAACGAAATGACTCCAGAGCACTTAAAACCTTGCTTCCAAAGAAATGACTCTGGAGCACTTAAAAACCTGCTACCAACGAAAGAATACCAGAAGACTTAAAAACCCGCTTCCAAAGAAAGGACACCAGAACACTTAAAAACACGCAGCCAAAAAAATGACCTCAGAGCACATAAAAAACCATTTCCAACGAAATGAATCCAGGGTACTTACAAACCTGCTTCCAACCAAAGGACTCCTGAGTACTCAAAAACCCGATTCCAACGAAATGACTCCAGAGCACTTAAAAACCCTCTTAAAACGAAATGAATCGACAGCAATTAAAAACACCCTTCCAACGGAATGACTCCAGAGCACTTAAAAACCGGCTTCCAACAAAAGGACACAAGAATACTTAAAAACCCGCTTCCAATGAAATGACCTCAAAGCACATAATCCCCGTTTCCAAAGAAATGACTCCAGAGCCCTTAAAAACCCGCTTCCAACGAAAGGACACCAGAACACTTAATAACCTGTTTCCATCTAAATGACTCGAGAGCACGTAAAACCTTGCTTCCAAAGAAATGACTCCCAGCACTTAAAAACCAGCTTCCAACGAAATGACTCCAGAGCACTAAAAACCCGCTTCCAACGAAATGACTCCAGAGCACTTAAAAACCTGCTTCCAGCGAAATGACTCCAGAGCACTTAAAAACCCGCTTCCAAAAAATGACTCCAGAGCACTTAAAAACCTGCTACCAACGAAAGCACTTAAAAACCTGCTACCAACGAAAGGATACCAGAAGACTTAAAAACCCGCTTCCAAAGAAAGGACACCAAAACACTTAAAAACATGCTTCCCAAAAAATGACCTCAGAGCACGTAAAAAACCGTTTCCAATGAAATGAATCCAGGGTACTTACAAACCCGCTTCCAAACAAACGACTCCAGAGCACTTAAAAAGCCGCTTCCAAAGAAATTACTCCAGAGCACTTAAAAACCTACTTCCAACGAAAGGATACCAAAATACTTAAAAACCCGATTGCAACGAAATGACTCCAGAGAACTTAAAAACCCGCTTAAAACGAAATGACTCGATCACAATTAAAAACACGCTTCCAATGAAATGACTCCAGAGCACTTAAAAACCCGCTTGCAACAAAACGATACCAGAGCACTTAAAAACAAGCTTCCAACGAAATGACCTCAAAGCAATTAAACCCCGTTTCCAAAGAAATGACTCCAGAGCACTAAAAACCTGCTTTCAACGAACAACTGCAGAACACTTATGATCTGCTTCCAACAAAATGACTGCAGAGCACATAAAAACCGTTTGCAACAAAATGACTCCAGAGCACTTGAAAACCAGCTTCCAAAGAAATAACTCCAGAGCAATTAAAAACCTGCTTCCAAGGAAATGACTCCAGAGCACTTAAAAACCCGTTTCTGAAGAAATGACTCCAGAGCACTTAAAAAACCCTCTTCCAACGAAAAGACTCCAGAGCACTTAAAAACCCGCTTGCAACAAAACGACACCAAAGCACTTAATACCCAACTACCAAAGAAATGACTCCAGAGCACTTAAAAACCAGTTTCCGAATAAATGACTCCAGAGCAAGTAAAAACCCGCTTCCAAAGAAATGACTCCAGAGCACTTCAAAACCCGCGTCCAACGAAATGTCTACACAGTATATAATAATTCGCTTTAAACGAAATGACCTCAGAGCACACAAAAATTCCCTTCCAATGACATGACTCCAGAGCACTTAAAAACCTGCTTCCAAAGAAATGACTCCAGTTCGCTTAGTAACCCACTTCTAAAGAAAAGAATCCAGAGGACTTAAAAACCCGCTTGCAACAAAATGTCTCCAGAGCACTTAAAAAACCCACTTCCAGTGAAATGTCTGAGAAGTATGTAAAAACCCTCTTGCAATGAAATGACTCCAGAGCACTTAAAAACCCACTTCCAAAGAAATGACTCCAGAGCACTTACAAACCCTCTTGCAATAAATGACTCCAGAGCAATTAAACACCAGCTTCCAAGGAAATGACTCCAGAGCACTTAAAAGCCCGCATCCAACGAAATATCTATACAGTATATAGTAACTCGCTTTAAAGGAAATGACCTCAGGGCACAGAAATACCTGCTTCCATTGAAATTACTCCAGAGCACTTAACAACCCGCTTCCAGAGAAATGACTCCAGTTCACTTTATAACCCGCTTCTAAAAAAATGATTGCAGAGCACTTAAAAACCCGCTTCCAGTGAAATGTCTGAGAAGTATGTAAAAAACCTCTTGCAACGAAATGACTCCAGAGCACTTAAAAACCCGCTTCCAACGAAATGACTCCAGAGCACTTAAAAACCCGCTTCCAGTGAAATGTCTGAGAAGTATTTAGAAACACACTTGCAACAAAATGAGTCCAGAGAATTTAAAAACCCGATTCCAACAAACAACTCCAGAACACTTATGATCTGCTTCCAACGAAAAGACTCTAGAGCACTTAAAAACCCGTTTGCAACAAAATGACTCCAGAGCACATGAAAACCAGATTCCAAAGAAATGACTCAAGAGCAATTAAAAACCCGCTTCCAAGGAAATGACTCCAGAGCACTTAAAAACCAGCTTCCAGCGAAATGACTCCAGTTCACTTAATAACCTGCTTCCAACGAAAAGACTCCAGAGCACTTAAAAACCCGCTTGCAACAAAATGACTCCAGAGCACTTAAAAACTGCTTCTGAATAAATGACACCAGAGCAATCAAAAACCCGCTTCCAAGGAAGAAATGACTACAGAGCACTTAAAAACCCGTTTTAGAATAAATGACACCAGAGGAATTAAAAACCCTCTTTCAAAGAAATGACTCCAGTTCAATTTATAACCCGCTTCCAACGAAATGATTGCAGAGCACTTAAAAACACGTTTCCAGTGAAATGTCTGAGAAGTATGTAAAAACCTGCTTGGAATGAAATGACTCGAGAGCACTTAAAAACCCGATTCCAACAAACAAATTCACAACACTTATGACCCCCTTCCAACAAAAGGACTCCAGAGCACTTAAAAACACACTTCCAAAAAATTACTCCAGTTCACTTAATAACCCACTTCCAACAAAAAGACTCCAGAGCACTTAAAAACCTGCTTGCAAAAAAATGACCCCAGAGCACTCATAAACCCGCTTCTGAATAAATGACTCCAGAGCAAGTAAAAACCCACTTCAAAGAAATGACTCCAGAGCTCTTAAAAACCCGCGTCCAACGAAATGTCTACACAGTATATAATAACTCACTTTAAACAAAATGACCTCAGAGCACACAAAAATCTGCTTCCAATGAAATGACTCCAGAGCACTCAAAAACCCACTTCCAAAGAAATGACTCCAGTTCACTTTATAAAACGCTTCCAACGAAAAAGACTCCCGAGCACTCAAAAACCCGCTTCCATCGAAATGACTCCAGAGCACTAAAAACCCGATTCCAAATAAATGACTCCAGAGAAATTAAAAACCAACTTCCAAGGAAATGACTCCAGAGCACTTAAAACCTGCATCCAATGAAATATCTATACAATATAATAACTCGCTTTAAACGAAATGACCTCAGAGCACACAAAAATATGCTTTCATTGAAATGACTCCAGAGCACGTAAAAACCCACTTCCAAAGAAATGACTCCAGTTAACTTTATAACCCGCTTCCAACGAAATGACTGCAGAGCACTTAAAAACCTGCTTCCAGTGAAATTCTGAGCTGTATGTAAAAACCGCTTGGAACGAAATGACTCCATAGCACTTAAAAACCCGCTTCCAACGATATGACTCCAGAGCACTTAAAAAACCCGCTTCCAATGAAATGTCTGAGAAGAATATAAAAACCCGCTTCCAACGAAATGAATACCGAGCACTTAAAAACCTGCTTCCAAAAAAATGACTCCAGAGCACTTAAAAACCCGCTTCCAACAAAATGACTCCAGAGCACTTAAAAACCCGCTTCCAGTGAAATGTCTGAGAAGTACTTAGAAACCCACTTGCAACGAAATGAGTCCAGAGCACTTAAAAACCCGATTCCAATGAACAACTCCAGAACACTTATGATCTGCTTCCAACAAAATGACTGCAGAGCACATAAAAACCATTTGCAACAAAATGACTCCAGAGCACTTGAAAACCAGCTTCTAAAGAAATGACTCCAGAGCAATTAAAAACCTGCTTCCAAGGAAATGACTCCAGAGCACTTAATAACCCGCTTTGACGAAATGACTCCAGTTCATTTAATAACCTGCTTCCATCGAAAAGACTCCAGAGTACTTAAAAACGCCCTGGCAATGAAATGACTCCAGAGCACTTAAAAACCCACTTCCAACGAAATGACTCCAGAGCACTAAAAGACCCGTCCCAAGGAAATGACTCCAGAGCACTTAAAAACCCTCTTGCAATAAATGACTCCAGAGCAATTAAAACCAGCTTCCAAGGAAATGACTCCAGAGCACTTAAAAACCCGCATCCAATGAAATATCTATACAGTATATAGTAACTCGCTTTAAAGGAAATGAACTCAGAGCACAGAAATATCCGCTTCCATTGAAATTACTCCAGAGCACTTAAAAACCCGCTTCCAAAGAAATGACTCCAGTTCACTTTATAACCCGCTTCTAATGAAATGATTGCAGAGCACTTAAAAACCCGCTTCCAGTGAAATGTCTGAGAAGTATGTAAAAACCTGCTTGGAACGAAATGACTCGAGAGCACTTAAAAACCCGATTCTAACGAACAAATCCACAACACTTATGACCCGCTTCCAACAAAAGGACTCCAGAGCACTTAAAAACCCGCTTGCAAAGAAATGACCCCAGAGCACTTATAAACCCGCTTCTGAATAAATGACTCCAGAGCAAGTAAAAACCAGCTTCCAAGGAAATGACTCCAGAGCTCTTAAAAACCCGTGTCCAACGAAATGTCTACACAGTATATAATAACTCATTTTAAACAAAATGACCTGAGAGAACACAAAAATCTGCTTCCAATGAAATGACTCCAGAGAACACAAAAAACCACTTCCAACGAAATGACTCCAGTTCACTTAATAAAACGCTTCCAACGAAAAGACTCCCGAGCACTCAGAAATCCGCTTCCAACGAAATGACTCCAGAGCACTAAAAACCCGATTCCAAATAAATGACTCCAGAGAAATTAAAAACCAACTTCCAAGGAAATGACTCCAGAGCACTTAAAACCTGCATCCAATGAAATATCTATACAATATAATAACTCGCTTTAAACGAAATGACCTCAGAGCACACAAAAATCTGCTTTCATTGAAATGACTCCAGAGCACTTAAAAACCCACTTCCAAAGAAATGAGTCCAGTTAACTTTATAACCCGATTCCAACAAAATGACTGCAGGGAACTTAAAAACCTGCTTCCAGTGAAATTCTGAGCTGTATGTAAAAACCGCTTGGAACGAAATGACTCCAGAGCACGTAATAACCCGATTCCAAAGAAAAGACTCCAGAGCACGTAAAAACCCGCATGCAACAAAATAACTCCAGAGCACTTAAAAACCAGCTTCCAAAGACATGACTCCAGTTCACTTAATAACCCGATTCCAAAGAAAATCTGCAGAGCACTTAAAAAGCCGCTTGCAACAAAATGACACCAAAGCACTTAAAAACCAGCTTCCAAGGAAATGACTCAGAGCACTTAAAACCTGCGTCCAACAAAATGTCTACAC
>JAEOAE010000109.1:0-28026 GCA_036365155.1 Meriones psammophilus | reverse complement strand
TGGGTACAGGGTGAATCTAGGTGCCTTGAGAAAATGCTTTAAAGCAATGGATGGTTCTTGACTTTGAATAAAGAAGCTTCCTCTGAAAAAGTTCATCAAATCATTCTGATTTGATACAGACTCTAAATATAATGTGCTGCTTTGCCATGTGTCACAACTTCCTTCTAGTTGAAAATATGTTATTTGCCAAATGGAAAAACATAAATTATTAATATCACTATAGAATACCTGTACATTTTCCTGTGTATGTTGGTTGAAGTTCAGCAAATCAACACCAAATAGTACCCACATTTTAATTAGCTGAGTTTTTCTGTAAAACCCACACAGACATTTGTCTTTCCTTCCTTTCCTCTTCTTCCTTCTCCTCCACTTCTTACTTTTTCTCTTTGCCCAAATGTGTATGGTTCAGCCCAGAAAATGTGGCCAGATCCTTGTGTACTTAGTCCCCAGCACCCTAGCCACTAAGCACAGAGTACCTTAACTACTCAGCCTCCAGCACCCTAAGCATTATTTAGTGTCCTGCCTGCTTGTGCACCTGCAGGCCAGTAGAGGGCTCCAGAACGCCCTGTACTGGGTCGTGCATAACCTCACCTCCCGGAGGGGTAAACCCATCTCCCCAGGATGCGCACAGGCTGAGTGGGCGAGGAGGCTTGTGACTCTCTCTTCCCGCCATCTCCCTGCCTGTGGTCGGCCCCACGCACGAGCCGCGGCAGGCAGTCGGGCGGTGGATGGAGAACCCCCCATGGCCTCCCCGCGGATGTTACGGCGAAGAGCTTGAATAGGAAAGATGCTGACCTGGGGAAACCCGCTAAGATACTGGCGTACCTATTGCGGAAGTCCCGCCCCTTCTGGCTTTGATTCCGAATCTGCCCTGCAAGGAGCAGAGACTTCAGGGCTTGACGGCTCTGTGTCCCCTCCCCCACCCCCTTTCCACTTCCCACCATCTCCCAGGCCTCGGACACGGGTTCGTAAATACAAAGCTTCTAGTCACAGACCGACCATTATCATTGGTTTCCCACTGGGGAGCGCTCGCTGGTCAGTGAAGTACCAACAGTCCCAAGCTGCATCGCGGCAGAGACCCACCTGCCTGAGAACTACAAACATGTCTTCCGAGCAAGGTCTTCTGGGATTGCATCTGAGAACTATGAAAATGGCGTCCAGTCCGCGCGATGCCCCCTGGGATTGCTTGCAGTCAAGCATTGGCCTTTCTCCCCTTCTCCGGCATACATAGTTACCAAGGTACTGCCTACAAATCCCAGAATACCAAGCGTGCTGTACCCACCATTAAATGTTGGGGTTCCTCGCAGTAGGCCTAGTAAGCCCCTTCACCATGCTGCGGGCCGCTGTGGCACAAAGTCGTCCTCAGAGCTCACACAGCCTTTCCCCTGGTCAGGATGTATGTAAATCTCCCTGCCACGCTGTACTGACCCTGGCATCATAATTGGTCAGAAGCTTTGTGATGTCACCGCCCCGCCCCCTATCCCGGAAGTTAACACACTTAGCTGCTGTTTCTGCTTCTGCTACTGCTGCTACTACATACAGTAATAAAGGCCCAGGACCTGGTAGCTGGAGAAGGAGTCCTTGGGTCTCCTTTAATTACGTCATTGGGAATCAGACACAGATAATAATTCTCTTTCAAATATTAAAAAAAAAAGTTGGATGAGGCGCCACACACCTGTCATCCCAGCATTCCTACAGGCAGTTGGGGGGAACATCTCTGAAATTTATTCACTGCAAAAATTTCACTATCTGATGAATTGTACAATTTTGTTTGACAGTGATTATACTATATTTTTAAAATTACATAATGAACAGTGGATAAAGCAATGTCTACTCTTCGAGGTGAACCTAGGTTCAATCCCTAACACCTACCACTATCTGTGAATCCAGATCCAGGGTATATCACACCCTCACACAAACAGGAAGGCTAAGAGATATTTTCTCTAAAAATATAAAAAAAATTTCTTAGTCATGAGAATAAAAGCTCTGCTCTGAGAAGGACTGTGAGGAAGGCAGCAATGACTGATTTAACATCTATGCATCCACAGACACACACACACACACACACACACACACACACACACACACTGATAATAATACTCAGAAACCTTATAAAAAGATTAGGATATATGAATCCCTCTCTTAAACAAATCCTTAAATGTCTAAGGCTAAGGTCCTGCCAGGTGTGCTTGCACAAACCTTTAATCCAGGCACATGAGAGGCAGACACAGACCAATCTCTGTGAGTTCAATGTCTGTCTGGTTGACAAAGAGAGTCCAGAATAGACAGGCCTACACAATGAAACTCGGTCTTAAAAAACAAAACAAAAATAAGATTAAAACAAAAAATCTGAGCCAGGCATGGTGGCACATGTCTCTAATCCCATCTCTCCAGGAGACATAAGCATGCTGCTGTGTGAGTTCAATATCACCCTAGTCCACAAAACAATTCCAGAACATGCACAGCTACAGAGAGAAATCTTGTCTAAAAAACTGGCTCCTTCACATCTGCATGACTGGATATGTCTGAAATCACATAGTGTGCCTATGCTATAAGAAAGTCTTGCCAGGCATGGTGGCACACATCCTTAGTCCCAGCACTTTGGAGGCAGATGAAGGTGGGTCTATGTGAGTTCAAAGTCATCTTGGTTTACAAAGAGAGTCCTGGACTGGCAACGATGCACTGAGACACCATGCCTCAAAATTAAAACACATTAAATTAAATTAAATATTAAATTAAAAGAAAAAATCAAAGCCTGGACTGTTGGCGAATTCCTCTAATACCAGCACTATGACTGGCAGAGGGAGATGGATCTGTGTTAGTTCAAGGCCTGCCTGGTCTAGAAAACACGACAAGTCAGTCAAGGCCATACAGAGAATCTCTTTCTAAAAAAAAAAAAAAAAAATTATTAATGGTTTTATAAATTACAGCTTATTCACATTGTATCCACACTGTAGCCCCATCCTTCTTCCTCTCTTTTACCATCCTTCCAAACTTCCTCCCATTCCCACCCCCAAGTCCACTGATAGGGAGGTTGTCCTTCCCTTTCATTTGACCATAGCCTATCAGGTCTCATCAGGACTGGCTGCATTATCTTACTTTGTGGCCATAAGGCTGCACCCCCCTGAGGGGGGAGGTGATCAAAGAGCCAGCCACTGAGTTCATGTCAGAGACAGTTCCTGTTCACATTACTAGTGATCTCAGTTGGAGACTGAGATGCCATGGACTACATCTGGACATGTAGGGGTTGTAGGTTATTTCCATGCATGTTCCTCAGTTGGAGTATCAGTCTCAGAAAAGACCCCTGTGCCCAGTATTTTTTTTTCATCTGTTGCTCTCCTGGTAGAACTTCTGTCCCCTCAAAAGTCTTTCTTAGTTATCAGAGGAAAATGCAAATCAAATGACCCCAAGATTTCTCATTACACCTATCAGAATGGATAAGATAAAAAACTCAAGTGACAAGATATGCTGGAGAGGATGTGCAGAAAGGGGAACACTCCTCCACTGCTGGTGGGAATGTAAACTTGTACAACCACTTTGGAAATCAATCTGGCACTTTCTCAGAAAATTAGGAATAGTGCTATCTCAAGATCCAGCACATATCCAAAATATGCTCAAGTATACAACAAGGTTATTTGCTCAACCGTGTTTGTAGCTGTTTTATTTGTAATAGCCAGAAGCTGGAAACAACCCAGATGCCCCACAGTTGAGGAATAATTACAGAAATTGTGGTACATTTACACAAGGGAATACTACTCAGCATTTAAAAATAAGAAAATCATGAAATTGGCAGGCAAATGGTGGGATCTAGAAAAGATCATCCTGAGTGAGGTATCCCAGGAGCATAAAGACACACAGGGTATATACTCACTCATAAGTGGGTGTTAGACATGTAATACAGGATACACAAACTAAAATCTATACACCCTAAGAATGTAATCATGAAAAGAAACATTTTTGATCTGTTTTTCATCATAGCTTTGGAGGAAGTAAATTATTTACCATGTTCACTTATAGTGTAATCCAGGAGGTCACCAATTGTGGTTTGTGTTCTATATTTTGAAACATTGGTGTAGGTATTGAAGTTTGCTGTATGCGTATCAAATCCCAATCACAGAAGCTTATTAGGTCTTTCTGATATTCTTTCTGTGGCTGTTGTTGATCTAATGCATTTCTTCTTGGTGATAGGTATTTTTCTGCTGCAAAGTATAGAATGGGATTCCCATCATCTATGTGATCCATTGCTTATTAATATCAGATAGAGTGTGAGCATGCTTTTCAATGAAGGGTCTCTGAGAAAGTGTGGTGATTTTGTTTTACATTTTCACAAATTCCTTTAAGATATTTTTTCAAGCCTGATTTGGTTGTCAGTAATTAGGCAAAACTGCATTTGAAATCTTGATTATCATGTGTCAGCCATCTGAGTACACGTCCAAGGGTGGAAGATGTTCCCCCAATGTGTTCTATTTTTACCAAAATTAATGTTAAAATGCTTAATAGTGTGTATGAATGTATGACTGTATGTATGTATATTGTTTGAATTTCCATTCTTCTTCATGTTCCCATTAGTTACTATACGGCACCTATTGTTGAAGTACTGCCTTCTGAGAGAATTATCTAGGGGTGCTAAATAATGTAACAACAATGATATTTATTTAAAAAAAAAATGTTGTGTGTGTGTAATGTTAGTATGGGTTCTTATGCCATGACAGATGTGTGAAGACTTGGTGAGAACTTTGTGGGGTTTATTTTGGTCATTTTTATAGGATGTTCAAAGTCAAGTTGCCAGTTTTGCTTACCACAGACATTCCCACTAAGTTCATAGATACTCAAATAAACTTAATTGAAATATTACATCAGTAAAATATTGTCTTCTATCCAGATTATAAACCTGTTGTCATATAAGGATGGAAAAACATGAAATAATAATAATAATAATAATAAAATAATAATAATAATAATAATAAATACTAAAAATTAAAATGATATAATGCTGTCATTTTGGGGGATGTGTTAGCTCATTCTTAGGAATAAGGACTTGCTCATAACACTGTCTCAGATCTACAAGTGAATGTCAGAGAATTGTCTCAGTGGGAATAGTTGGTTGTTTCTAAGCCTGATGATTTGAGCTCAATTTCTAGGTAGCCAATATTATTCCTATAGAATTTTTCTAATATTTCTATACTTGGGCCTTTGTATATATAAATTCACACACTAGTACATACATAAATAATTTTTAAACCTAAATAAGGGCCAGTTTTTTCACTGGCCAAAACATTCTTTTGGTTTCATGTTGAAAACTCATATATGGGATGTAAACAGATAGTAAACAGCAATAAGTTGTCCTCTCACTGGCACATACATACTCAAACATTTTTCAATGGATGAAATTAAAGCAAAGGAGAAAACCCACTTACTGACAACATCAGAAATGATTTTTCAATTGTAAATAAATATAGAATTTGAAGACATTACTGTTTGTTCATTAGAAGAAAAAATGTTACCTTTGTACATCTTATTTTATCCTTTCATTTCTTGATTCAAGAATAAGTCATTAAAAAATATCTTAGCTTTGCTCAGAAGTGCATCCCTGTCATCCTAGACCTGGGAGTCCATGGCAACCTAATCTTTCTGAGATTATAGTCAGCTTGGTCCACACAGTGAGCTTTCTTTTGTGTTTGTTCATTCATTTGTTTGTTTTTTAGACAGAATTTCCTTCTGTAGTCTTGGCTGTCCTAGACTTACTTTGTAGACAGACCTGGCTTGCCTCAAATTCAAGTTTCTTCTTCCCTGAGTGTTGGGATTACAGGTGTGTGCCACCATACCCCAATCCAAAGACTGAGTTCTAAAACAGGCATGGCTATGTAGAAATATCATGTGTTTAAATGATCCCTCAAAATGTACTCTGTATCTCAAATTATATGGGTTTTTTTTTTCCCCTCAGGGATAGTGTCCACAGAGCTGCGTCCTGGTACTGTTCCTGGTCCTGGTCGTGGTTCTGGTTCTCAGAGCCTAGCTCTTGGCTCAGCTATGGCCCCAAAAGTCTGCTGGCAAGCACTGGCCCTATTGGGCTTTTTTTCTGGGGCTGAATCTCTCCCAGTAGACCACCTGCACACCATCTACACACCTGGCAGCATCTTCTATAGATGGATGCACATGCCCAACTCGCAGGAAACTCTCGACAAAAACAGGCTCCATATCCCTTGGCTCAGCCAGGACCACTGCCCAGGCATGGCTCCACCACTGTGGGCAGATGGGGAGGCCCCATCTCTCAAATACATCACTTAAGTTGAGTTAGCAACACCTTTTTAATAATAATGTGAAACCAACAACAATAACGCAACAGTGAAAAACAGCAATTTAAAAATATACAAAATAAAGAGAATCTTTTCTCTAAGGGGAGCAGGCACTGGGTGCAGCTCAGTCGGCAATGGTACCAACTATATGTCTACCTTGGGCAGCGAGGACAGTGGATTGGGTGCCTCCAAGTGCACCACAGTGGAGAGAAACAGTAGCTCATCTGCCAAGTCCACAAGGAACTCTGTGTCCTCTGATGCTAAAAGCCGGAGGTTGCACTGGTCCAGCTTCTGGCAAGACTAGGGGTCCCACAGCCATGTGATCCAGGAGCTCAGCATCCTCTTGGGGCTGAGCATCTGCCCCCGAAGCCAGTCTCCATGTCTCCTGGGTCACCAAGGCCTCTTGCATGGGCAGCTCTGCAGTTGAGACTCCAAGTAGCCCAGTATCTGAGCACAGAAAGGAGTGAGCCGTCGTCCGGGATAGGGGAGCAGCCTGAAGGCACACAGAATGGGGTGAGCTAGCCCAAGATGGCCTCTCCATGCCAGGGAAAGCACAGTCCCCTCTCCTACCCGCAGAACGGTCAAGCTGACAGATATCCTGTTCTGCTTCATTGGCCAGAGCTTCAGGACACTTCCCCTGTGGGACACGGGGCTGGAATCAGCTGCTGGCTCACCAGGCAACTCCCCCGGGTCCACACCCTCTTCCTAATCATCCTCCTCCTTCTCCTCCTCCTCGGACTTCAGCTTATCCCGGGCTTATCCATTGCCCAGAAGATCTCCCCAGATTTGCAGCCCAACTCTTCAGTGGACTCATGGATCCTGGCATAGTCTAGCAGCCACCTCATGATGGCCAGGTCCGGGGCCCCACAGAAAAACTGGGGGAATTTCTGCAGCCACTGGGACAAGAATGATAAGATGGCCCTGTGGGTAAGAACAGGGAAGAGGGACATGGGGTCGGGAGCCTGGCCTCACTTCAGGGCTGCGGGCAGGGCATGGGTATCCCCAAGGCCCTTCCGCCTCCTGTCCTCCCTCTGCTGCTCAAAACCCAGGAGCCCTGTGGGAAACTTCTGTCCTCTACCAGCAGGCAAGGTCCCGGGAAAGTCCCTAGGAGAGAACCCCAAAGGCTTGGTCTTCAACGCTGGCGCCCCCAAACAACGCTCCCCTCACCTCCCCTCCACCCCAAGCCCACTCATGTCTTTGTCTGCTAATCCTCCTCACAGTCCGGCCTGAAGGATTTATACCTGTGACAGTTCACGGGGGTGTCACCCTTAAGGCCCTGTGTCCCCAACCCACCCAGACATCTAGAAGGAACTATTAGAATCTTCCCAGGGAGGGGTTTAGGGGTGCTGGGGGCTCCATCCATAACAAACACTGCATATAGGGTCCAGAATCCTTTACACAAACAGGGAAAGGACGATCAGGGCTTGAGAAAGGTAGTGTGTGACACTCCCTGGGGAAGGGGAATGGCACCTGTTAGAGCTCCACCCCTGCCCCAATCGCCCATGCTTGGCCATGTCACTTTAAGGGGCCAGGCCTTAAAGTCTGAGTCCCGCCTGGGACTCAGACGTCCAGTTCTGTGAGGGCACAGGGTTACGGGCCCTGAGAAACAGCAGAAGAAGATCTGAGGGCTGGCTAGATCCCTGGCTGCTCTGTCCAGGCTGCTGTTGCTCTCCTACCTTTTCAGGATCAGGTCCAGAACCATCCAGATGATGGCAAACTTTGGATAAAAGGCCAGAAAGAAGCAGAGGGATAACCTGTCGTCCCTCTGCACAGCCGCGGGCAAATAGGGAATCATCTGCTCCACATAGTCCAAGCCATCATTGTGAGCATGGGGATGCCATGCAGGAAGGCTCACTCCTTTTCGCTATGAGGTAGGACCAGGGCAGGAGGGGGGCTTTAAGTGTGCAAACACCCAGGGGCACCAATGACACCTTTCCCTACACTGAAGCAGGAAGCGGACATGATAAGCATCCCTCAGTGTCCCAACAGGAACACTCTCCTAGGCTGCAACCATGGTGGATGGGGGTTGGGGTGGACCAGAAAGCTTCCCTGCTGCAGGGCAGCCCTGGTTACCTTGGTCTCCCAGGGAGGAACAGGCCAGAAACGTGTCAGGGTGAGCATCACATGTCTCCAGCAGCGGCACAGGCGACCACCGCTGTCTTCTCTGAGACCTGAGCCCCTGGAGGTCTGGAAGCAGAACAGACTCATCTCTCCAGCTCCTCTGGACCGGATTGGTCTGTCCAGGCTGCTGTTGCTGCTGCTGGCCTCCCGTTACCTGGCAACCGGGGTTCCGAGTTCCATCTGGAACCGGGCTGAGGAAGCATGGTCACTTCCTGGAGTTACCCTGCCAGAGCCTCCCCTTCATGGGCTCTCCCTGGAGGCCACCATCCCTGCAGGCTCTGCTGATTAAACCATCAACAGTTCCAAAGAGAAATGATGGAGAAGTTGCATCCCGTCACCACTAGAGGGCATAGAGTCACATGAGAGGGTGCAAGGATGAAAAGAACAGCAGCAGCAGAGAGGGATGGCTACCATCCTTCTTTAATCTATTATTATTATTATTAATATTATCATCATCATCATCATCATCATCATCATCATCATCATCATTCCTTTCTTCTTCCCTAGTTTACTGCAAACAAATTCACCTTCTTTCATTTCACCTACTGAACTAAAATGTTCTCATCTCTCAGCCTTTGAATATGAATGTTCTTTATCCTTTCTGGGGTGTTAGGTACCTCTTGCTTTCCTTTAGGTTTCATAGGGAATTTGTGTGATGTATACATTTCTATGCATTTTCTATGGGTTTGTTTATGGTGGATTACCCACAAGACTGTAAGCTTATAGAGAAAGAGTGGTGTTTACATCAATCATTTTTGTGTGTTCAGGACTTAGCAGAGTATTGGGTACCTAATTCACAATATCTATCTGTGGAAGGACAAATAACCTTTTAAAAAGTAAATTCCTTTAACAAAGTCTTCATAATCTGATAGTAATACAGAATTCCCACGTAAAGGATGGGAGCATGTAGCATTTTATTTGTTAATGCCAGCCATTTTGCCATCTGTAAAAAACTTTTCCTGGAGTCTTTTTATCTTGTTCTGTTACTGTTGTTACTAGGACAGCCTACTCTATGCCCGTTGCCTTCTCTATGTTCTCTTTAATTTATCCCATAACAAGTTACTTCCTTTAAGCTTTAGTGAGATTTAGCATCTGGCTTCATTATATCCAAAGACTATCTGTTTCTGCCTGTTTTGTACAGAAGGCAGGAATAAAACTCAGAGGCAGAACATTTGCTTCCCATATAGGAGATAAGGAAGGAAGGAGGAGGAAGGGGAGGAGAAAAAAAAAGAACAGGAGAATCAAAACATTGCTTTTCTTTATGCAGATGCACTTCCTTCAATACATGGGTTAACAGTCTTGTCTCTGCATTCCAAATAAGGTAGAAATTCCAGATACAGCAACAGTGATACTTATTTGGTGTTAGTTTTTAACCTGGTCCTTCTCCTGACATTTACCTGCTTTATATGTAGTTGGTTTTATGTATATGTTCATTTTCTGGGATGAATCAATTTTTTCATTAGGTTTTATGAGAAGTGATATCCTCAGAAAGTGTCCTGAGCTTTGAATCCTACCATACTTATCCCTAGGAGACCATATCTGGAAAGCTGATTATGTCTTCTTTGTACATCATTTGATGTTATGACTTCAGGATGCATCTTGAACCTTGTTTTCAACAAAATGTTGTAAACATGACTTAAGCTTAACAAGCATTTTGTGCCTCATGAAAAAAAAATCATCATAAAATGTCCTGTCTGAAAAGAGCATCTGAGATCATTGTACAATGCACTCAGTAACTTTCATTTTAGTCACTAACATTATTAGTACTGTTTGTTGTTTTTCATTACTTTTCTATAGATCCAAGCATGATGACCCTGGTGTAAGGGACTCTGCACACACTGTTAACTCAGAAAATAAAACCACACATTCAAAACAATCAAAACCCTAAAAATATTGATAAGAATGAGGTTTAGATTTAAGGCCCAAAAATAATTCAGTTGAAATGTGAGGAAGACTTTGAAACACCATTATTCAGCAAGCTTTTAGAGTATAAAAATGTGTGTGTGTGTGTGTGTGTGTGTGTGTGTGTGTGTGATGTGTAAATGTGATGAAAAGATGCACACATAAACACAATTTAAGAATTCTTGGGCACACAGACAAAAGGTGGAACATCATTAAGCAGGATTTTTTTCTTTCTGTTTTCTTGCCAGGAGATTTTGAACATGTTCCTTCCCTTCCCTCCCTTCCCTCCCTTACACTTCCTTCCTTGCTCAGTGTGAATTTACAAAATTTGCACCTGAATGGATACAGTTCTGTGAAAGCATTGCCCAAAGGCCCCCTGTTGCCTCACTTCTAGACCTTGAACACAAAATGCATTCTAGCTATTTTTTTTTCTTGAACTGGTGATTTTTCTGGGGGAGGGCGGAGTAGACACCCAGACATGGTGAATTCCATGTCTGGTGTCCCTCAGACATGGGAGCACACTGACAGAGGTTCCCCATCCATGCAAACAACAATCATACATGTGCTTTCTCAGATTTTCTAACAAAATTCTTCTAGTTGCCAGACTATGACCTTGTCTAAAAAAGAATTGGCTTGGTTCTCAAGCAACAATCTCATAAGTGCAGCCAGGCTATTAAGTCATGTGCCAAGGTGCTCAGATGGGTATTCTTGGCACAGTGCCAGTGCACTGGCACAGTGAAACCAACACTTCTCCTTTTGGATTCAGTCCACTTCCTAGTTGAAGTCACCTATGGCTCAAAAAGAAGTTTGCGGGATTAGGGATGTAGCTCAGTTGATAAGAGGTAGAGCAGTAGGATCAGAAATTCATGGTCATCTTATAGCTGTTTAGTTTCAGGCCAGGCTGTGCTACAGGGGATCCTAACCAAATAATACTAATAGTAATAAACAGAATACATTTTGGCTAAGAGCATATTTGATGATTATTGTTCCAAGCCAGAGCTAACCTCAGGTTATCAACTTTCCTCAGGGAGGAAGCAAGGAGGCAACAAGGTTCAGCCCAACAGAATTTTCTGCACACATACCCCTCTCCAACCAAGCCCTCCCAGCCTACCATGTGGAGATGTGTGCTCCCACTGGAGACCAGAGGTGCCCCAGCTTGTAATGCTGAGTGCATGGGGTAGGCAAAGTCACCATGGAGCACAACTGTTTGGTCAATGGCCCACTGAAACCATCACAAGAAAACAAAACCACAAAAGAACAACACAAGAAAAAATGTACTGGGTACAATGCGTGCAAAGAGAATGGAAGAAGAAAAAAATACTAAAACTCAGAACAGTGGCCTGTCTCTCAATGGGCCCTCTATCCTGTTTCATTAGTGATGTCCTACCCCAAAATCAGGCTCCACCAAATTACATCAGAGTTTGAAACGGTGACCTGCATTCAGCCAGACCAGAGAATGGAGCAGCAACATATCTGTTGATCTCTACCAGAACAGAGGCCAAAGCACCAGGCAAACTCTGCCAGGCCAGAGACCACAGCAGCAGCAAATCTTTGCCAGATCGAATGCCAGAGCAGTGGCCAAGCTCTGCCAGACCCGAAGCCAGAGTAGTGGCTAAGCTTTGCTAGACCAGAGACCACAGAACATTGGCAGAGGTGCCAAGCCTGGGGCTCCACATACTGTATCCATCCTTTGCTACCTCCTTGCCACTCTCACTGGAACCTGTGAAGCATGGCTCAAGCTTCCCTGAAATAGGAAAGAATCAAGTCTAGAGGGATAGAAGCATTCTGTCCCATGTCCTCAATCACTCCCAGAGACAAAAACAAACAAACAAACAAACAAAAAAAAAACTGGCAACGACAGACAAAACAGTTAAACAAGACACAAACAGCTATATCCCATTGCTTGCTCAGAAGAAAAATATACAGAGCCAGAAAGAAGATTCCACCACTCTTGCAGTGGAAAAAAATGAAAGTAGGCTATCAGTGAATCCCTGATGCAGGGGCTACCTACATTGTCCTTGTCCAAAGATCCAGAGATCACAGAAAACTGGGTACTCTACCACCTTTTACAGATAGGGGCACATTCATCCTCTCTGAGGTCTAGAGATCACAGAAAACTCAGTGCTTAACTCCCTTTAGAGACGTGCCCTTTCTTTCCAGGCTTCCTCTGGCCCACAGCTGTCCAGAGCATCAGCTCTAACCTATCTGGACACATAGATTACACATTTTGCCTCAAGGTCCAAAAAAAAAAAAAACCTAGAGAAACACAGACACAGACAGATACAGACAGAGTGCTCACTTATTGGCTGTTGTTCAGTTCCCTGTGCCAGGGGTGTTTGGGAGCCTTGAGGCTCCAATATTAGACCCCACATGTTATGGCCAGGAGCTAGAACACATATGCAAGATCAAAGAGTTTTATGTGGGCTTAAGCTGGGTCTCTCCAACATCACCAACACAGTGGATCAGAGAGGAGAGCCCTGAGCAGCTGCATGGCATGGTTTTGACTGGGGTTTTAGGAAGGACCAAAAAGTTCTGGTTTAACAGTTACAGGATTGGGTGACATTCAGCAAGAGCAAGCTTTTTACAAAGTGATTAGCTAGCTAACATAACTAACATTGAGCGAGCTATCTCTTGGCCTCAGGAATGTTAGGTATTTTTTGTGTCATTGAATGTTCTACTTCAAGGTTGGTGGGCTGCTCAGAACAAATGCCCCACTTTGAGAAAAGATACCTTCCCATCCTTGTGGTTATCCTCAGGCTGTTCCTTGGGTATGGAATCTTATGATCTTGTTTTGGGAAATGGTGACCCATGGCCTAGTTCCTGCTGACCTTATGGTAGAGTCACTATTCTGTGACCTTTAGGTGACCTTTTTTAGGCCTAGTTTCTGGTGACATTTGGAGGTGTCAGGTAGGTTCTCTCAGTTCTAAAAGATACATTTTAATTTTGTGGAGGTTGTAAATGGTATGTCCTGTGTCAGAGAGCACTCCAATATTAAGCTGTGATATAGAATAGTAGAATTGATGATGGAAAGGATTTACTATTGCTGAGAAAGTAGTGGTACCAGTTAGAATTTAGCTGAGGGAAGACTATCTGTAAAACACTCCACAGATAAGTAGTCTGCTAACCAGGCCTGTTAGAGATTAGGATCCTGGGATACACATGTTTGCTCACCAGGATTGTGTAGAAATGTGTCAGGGTTATGTCTTTTTAATTTGTAAATTTCCAATGTGAATTTATTAATTCATTAATGCAAATGAAAGCAGACCAGATTGGTGGGTGTACAATTTGGGTCAGGTATCTTGCTCCAGTAAATATTGAATTTCAAATTAAGGGACTATCCTATGCCCATATGTACAATCCTCATTGACACAGTTCTGTCAGTTCAAATTTAAGACACAGACTATGGGCTTAAGCTGTCTCTGTCAGGTTACAGGTCTCAGCAGCTAATATTGTACACAGGGATAACATCAAACAGTATGTTTTTAATGGCTTTCCCTCTACAAGAGAATGGCCTGTGTTTTTCAAAGTCAGTATGCCTATGTGTTTTTTTTTTTTTTTTTCAACTCTGAGTTTAAAAGCACTGGCTGCTCTTCCAGAGGTCAGGAGTTCAATTCCCACCAATCACATGGTGGCTTACAACATCTATAATGAGATCTGCTGCTCTTTTCTGGCATGCAAGTGTAGATGCATGCAGAACACCGTATCCATAATAAATAAATAAATAAATAAATAAATAAATAAATAAATAAATAAGTCAGTTGTTGGTATTATTAAATTTTATTTTGTTAATGCATCATTGCTCTAGTCTCTTATTAGTTAATATTCTTTGATAATCCAGTCATTAAGAATTTCATTCCTTTTCCCCTAGTGCTTTGATATTTGTTTTTGTTAAAGCAATGTCTCCTGTAGATCAGCCTTTCACATGCTATGTAATTTACACTTTATTGGAACACTGAATGCTTGCCCGTACTGCCCAGTGCCTAGAACATAGTCCTGCAGCTCTTTTTAGGTGGGCCCTGACTAGTGAGTGTGAAGTAAAATAGAACAGTGAATTAATGTCCACTGAAGACCCTGAATTTTTAGAGGTGGGCAATTACAAATAAAGAGGGACCTGTGAAAGAATTGAGTTCACTGACCTACTTTGTGGCTGGTGTAGTCACAACACAGAAAGGGAGGGGGAGAAGGGAAGATGGCAATGAGTCAGGTAATCAATTTTAGACATTAAATAAAAGTGAAAACTGTACATTTGGGGGGGAGTCATACACAAAGGATGGTGAACTTGTTTCTGGAAAGTAAATTTCTATAGTTGCACGAGTTCAAACAACACAGAAGTTCTGGACAAATTGCTGTGGTAGTGACTAACAGGTATGTTTTCCCTCCCCCCATTTGAAAATGCACAACCTGAGAGAAAAGGTGTGAGTAATACTTTGTGTGCTCTAGTATATACTTGAATTCCCTGAATAATATTGGACCATAAAGCCATTTTCAAATTTTAAATATAATTTTTGAGATTATAATGAAATTGTTTCAACCTTCTCATTCCTCTGTACTTTACATCTCAAATGCTGGGATGAATCGTTAAGGTGGCTACTTAACATTCAAAGCAGATGTGTCTGTCATGTTCTCCCCAGCATCCTCAGTCCTTACCTGTTACAAGTTATGGGTGTCAAACACAGATCTCTAGCCCAGGAGTTGAGCTGCCCTCCTCCATGCTTATGTATTCCAACTGTTTTGGTTACCTGGTCTTTTTCATTTATCATTTATCCTCCTGGCCCTTTGTTCTGGCTCTCCACTTCTCTCTCTCCTCTCTTCTCACATAGCTCAGGGTCATGTCAACTCTAGACTGTCCCAGATTTCCTGTGTCTGACTATGTTCTCTCATCTATCTATAACAAACTTTCTACTCAACATATGGAGGAACAGCCACATCCTTTTTGTTTTATATCTCATTTTCATTGAGCTCCCATTAACTACTCCTTTCTTTCAAATTCATGGCCATTTGTTTCTTTATTGGTTGTTACTCTTTGGCTTTGACTGAAGTTTGGCTGATGGTCTTGCCAACTATGAGGTAGAGATGAATTCACTGGACACTGAGTGTGTAACATAAATTACCTGTATCTTGGAAAATGAACAGGTGCCCTGGGAGAGTGGAAGATTGAATTTTAAATCATTTCCAAGATGAGGGTGTTGCAAGATATTTGATCCCAGGGTGATCCCTTAGATTGTGAACTGTAAAAACCTGTGCTTTGTTTGGTATGGTTGAGCCCTAACACAAACCTTAAATCCAAGAATTTTCTGTTTATTCTAAAAAGGTGATTATGGGATGATTCTGTCAGCCCTGGAACATACCTTTAATTCAAAAGCTCTCTGTGCACTAGGTCAAGAGGCAAAGCAAGAAACAAACTGACAGGGATTAAAGAGTAAGTGGAACTTTCAGCTGAAATGTATTTAAGACAGAGTGTAAAAGTGGAAGGAGGTTTAGCTTGGTAGCTTTTGGGCTTTTGGAGCTTTGAGATAGAAAGCCTTTGGCCTTGGCTTCCTTTGGCCTATTCCCCCTGAGCTGTCATCTGAACTGGTGAGATTTTGGGGCTTTTTCCTCTTGGTGGTGGTGAGTACCAGGGTCCGATGGTGCTTTCTCTGCCTCCCTGCGCTAGCAGGTTTTAAAATCGAATAATTGGGATTTTCATTCTTTTATAACAACACTAGGATATTAGCTGTGTTGCCCTATTCCCAGAGGGTTAGGGCAAAGTTAGAATGCCTCTGCTATCTGCATCATTTGATCTTTGATCCACTGGTAGAGGAGCTACTACTGTCCTGAGATTCAGCTGTATTTTTCAAGCTAATTGGAGACTCTTGGCAGGCTTAGCAGTGAGGAGCAACAGTGGGTGGTAGTTTATGAGTTTTTTTTTTTTTTCTGTGATTTTCCTTTGATGTAGCTCAAAAGAGCTATGAGTGAGACCAGAGGCGATGTCATGCTGATATGGGGTCATTGTCCCCAGGCCAGGAAGAGCAGGCTGCAGAGCTATTACAGCCTGATCTGCTTTGAACGAGATGGACTGTGATTCAGACTGTGGTTCAGGCTGTGGTTCTGTTGGTCTCCATGTGATGATCTCGGCAGAGACCCTTGGCCTCCAACCCATCATGAGTGTTGATTGTCCAGAGAAGTGAGGACTTTGCAGCCGGGACAGTAGAAAGTTGTGGTGCTTATAATATCACTATCTATTGTGCACACTCAGGCATTGGTTTTGCAGTGGACAGATTGGAAAACTGAAGGTCTCATTTCTAGAAATGATGAATGTTGTATTCCACACATGGTTTTGTGTAACAAATTTTACAAATAGTTTTGATACTGGAAGAAAAAAGTTTGTGGTGATCATCCTTCAGCAATTCAGCAATAATTGATTATTTGTTTTTGATTTTTTTTTACCTTGCATCTACCACCAGGCACAATGGCATGCATTAGAGAAATTCAATTCCAGGGTACAAAATGAATTTCTGAGATGCAGAATTTTGTCAGGTATGTCTGGTTTTAGGTAAGTGGATAGGGCAGATTCCACATCTTGTGACATAATCCATGCATCAGGAAACATATTAAGTTATTCTCCAACATTGTTCTGTGTGTGAGTGTTGGCAAGGGCTGGGATGTGCCTGAACCCACAATGGGACATGAGGGACTGCAAGCCATAGCTTATCTGTATGATCACCTCCATTTTCCACTTCCAGAGCAAAAGGGCTCCCTGGAAAGGAAGTTAGTAGTAGATGGAGAGTCAAAAATATAACAGTTTAGGTGTCACTTTGAGTTTGTCTTGTGTGAGTTGTGAAATCTGTTTTTATTTGATTCGTGTAATAAACAATCAAAGGTATCTCTGGTCCAGTGCACATTTTTTCATGTTAGAGTTTCCTTAGGTCTTTTCATGTAAACTTGGCTCTACTTTAAGCTTATGTTTTTGGCCTTTTCTGTCACCCCCTCATTCTTTCACAAACACTGTACACATTCTTGATTATTGAAATTTGTGGTTAGTACAGAAGTCACATTATGCCAGATTATGAGATTCATGACAATAGAATCATCCTTTAATTTTCTGTTTTCCTCTGTTTCTTACCAGTTGGCTTTTCTGATATGAGATAGAGATATTGGATGGTTCTTTAGCAATCACATAAAGACAATTTGCACTTATGTCTTTAGAAGGCTGAAGAGACAACATGAAGGTGAGTGATACCGATTGGCCAGTTTTACTCCTTCTCTTTCGACATTTTCTTTTGGTGATCTGTCATTTTCTTCAGAACTTTCATGTGTCCAGTTGTCTCCATATTCTTTAGTTGGATGATTTTATTCTCCTGAAAAGATTAAGTAAAACCCTGCCCCATCCCTAATTCAGGGGTGAGGGTTGTACCTTTTTAGGCATGTTATACCTTTTATAGGTCAAAATGGTTTTTTGGAAATATAAAAAAGTATAGTATCTCAATTAAAGTTTAAGAAATCTTTGAAAGTTTACAAATATACCTTAAACTGTATTTATTTGTAGATAATAAAGGGCATTCACTTTTATTTTCAGCCTGCCTTTTACAAGCAGCTTTTAAATAAAATCACTGTAAATCCTATGTGCCTGCCTCTGCCTCCCAGGCAGTATGTAAAAGGCAGGTGCCTCCCAAATGCTGGGATTAAGGCTATGAACCACCAACACCCTGTCATTGTAAGTCCTGAATTTAGAAAACAACTAATTAATAGAGAACTGCTTGTGTCTGCTGGGATTAAAGGCACGGTCTATCACCATGCTGCTCAAATATATTATATTCACTCAAAATTATTCCAACTCAAAGAAGTTTATAACTTTGAATTTACTTCAAACATTTTAAACCTCTTAACTGTTTTTAGTATGAAACAACAAAAGTATCCTTTTTTTATTTAAAAAGAAAACCGTAGTCTTTATAAGTGGACTCAATGACCAAGCTGTCTGAGGAACAGTTACCTCTGCTTATTCAGGAGATTTCTACTATTCAAATCTAATCATTATCAATTTTGATAGAATCCACCTTTCTTTTCCTGTGGAAACATTCGGTTTTACCAGTGAAGACACAGTTCAATAGTTTCTCACTGTCTACTCCTTTTATTTATGTTTACTTCTTTTTGTTCTAGAGTATTTAGGAGTGCTGTTAAGTTGCTACTAAGAGATATTTCTGATTATTTTTTCTGAATGTACTTAGTGCTATGAACTCTCTTCTGGTCAACAATTCCTTTGTGTACTATGAGTTTTGATATGTTGTGTATTTATTTCATTGACTTCTAGAAAGTCTTTAATTTCTTTCTTTATTTCAATTTTGATCCATTTTTCATTCAGTAGAGTGTTGTTCAATTTCTATGAGTTTGTAAGGTTTCTATTGATTTTGTTATTGGTGATGTGCTGCTTTAAACCTTAGTGGTCTGATAAGATGCAGGAGGTTATTGAAAGTTTCTTATATCTTTTGAGACTTCCACTGTTCAAGTATATCATCAATTTTGGAGAAAAATATATGTGTTGCTGAGAAGAGGGAACAATCTTTTGTGCTTGGGTGGATGTTCTGTAAACATCATTTGTGTATATTTAGTTTTTTGATGTTAGTTAACTGGAGCATTTCTCTGTTCAGTTTGGTCAGGAGGACCTGTCCATTGCTGAGAGTAATATATTGAAGTCTTCCCCTATCAGTATATGAGGGCCAGGAAGTGATGTAAGCTGCAGAAGGGTTCCTTTTATAACTTGGGTGCTCTTATGTTTGGGGCAGAGATGTTAAGTATTGAAATGTTATATTGCTGGAATTTTTTTTTTTTTAATATGTCATGTCCTTCGCCATCTTTTTTGATTAGTTTTTTTGAAGTCTGTTTTGTTAGATATTAAAATTGCTATACAAGCTTGATACTCTAATTCATTTATTTGGAATATCTTTTCCAACCCTTTACCTTGAGATAAAGTCTATCTTGATGTGAAGCTGTGTTTGATGTATTTAGAAGAAGGGTGGATTTTGTTTTATCATCCATTTTTGTGAGCCTGTGTTTTTTTATTGGTGAATTTGGGCCAATGGTATTAAGAGATATCAACAAACAGTGATTGTAAATCCTGGTATTTTGGTGGTGGTGGTGGTGGTGGTGGTGGTGGTGGTTTTAGCACCCTGTGTTGGGCTATATTTATAGATACATATTGTTTAAATTTGACCTTATCATGAAACATCTTATTTTCTTCATTTGCTGATTGAAACTTTCTGGGCATAGTTAGTAATTTGTCTTGGATTCTGTAGTTTTTAGAGTCAGAATCACTCTGTCTAAGCCCTTCAACTTCTAGCATTTTTACTGAGAATACAGGATTAATTCCAATAGATCTGCCTTTTTTTTTTTTTGTTTATTTTTTTTGTTTGTTTTTTTGTTTTTATTTGTTTTGGTTTTTTTGGTTTGTCTGATTGGTTGGTTAGTTTGCTTTGTTTTTTTTTGTTTGTTTGTTTTCAGTTGCAGCTTTTCATATTCTTTTCTTTGTTCTGCATGTTTTGTATTTTGATTATTCTGTGCTAAGAGGACTTTCTTTTCTGGTCCAGTCTCTTTGGTATTTTGTATGCTTCTTGTGCCTTCATAGACATCTTCTTTTTAGGTTAAGAAATTTTTCTTGTATGTTTTTGTTGAAAATATCTTCTGGACCTTTGATCTCATCCTTCTTCTTCTAATCTGATTATCAGCATGTTTTGTGTTGTCATAATGTCCCAGAGTTCCTGGATGTTTCCTGAAAGTTTGTATGTAGACCAGGATGGTTTTGAACTTACAGCTCTAACTCCAGTCAAGTGTTGGGCTTAAATCTAGGCCAACATGTCTGTCATCAACATCACCATCATTGAGTGCTGAGCATGGAATATAGAGTTTTAGGTATTTATTTTCTTTTTGTTTTGTATATGTAAGCATAGGTTTTTGTGTTGATCTTCATCAACATCTTGCATTTGAAATTTGGCAGGGTGTATATTTAATTTCTTAGGATGCCATTTATTCATGACACTAACACTATCTGAGCTTTCTGAGTCATTGAATTGTAGGTGTGTGATGCTCTTCTTACCTGTTGTATTTGTTTTTTTTAAATTTTATTTCTTTGTTTTATTCACATTTAATTTATTTTTTAATTTAAATTTGTTTTTTTTATTTATTCTCTGACATGAACTCAAGTGTTTGATCACCTCCTCCTTGGTGATGCAGCTTTGCAAGGCCACAGAGGAAGATGATGCAGCCATCCTTGATGAGACCTGATAAGTTAGAAGGGGAGGAATTCCTCCCCAATTAGGAGACTAGAGAAAGGGCATAGGGGCAGAAGAAGGAGGGTGGGTGGGACTGGGAGGAGATGAGGGATGGGGCTATGGCAAGGATACAAAGTGAACATATTGTAATAAATAAATTAATTAAATTAAAAAATAATTTATCCACTTAACGTCCCAATTTTAATCTTCTCCCTTGACTCTTCCTTGTCTCACCCTCCATTCTTCTTCCCTCCTTATCCCACTTCCTATATTTCAGATACAGGGAACCCTCCTCTCCTACCATCTGAACCCAGCCTATCAAGTCTCACTAGGACAGCCTGCATCCTCTTCCTCTGTGGCATAGCAATGCCCCCTCCACCAAGGGGAAGTGATCAAGTAGCAGACAACAGAGTCCATGTCAGAGCAGGAACCTTCTTTCCTTACTATGGATCCCACCTGGAGACTGAGATGCCTATCAGCTACATCTAAGCAGTGGTCTGGGTCCTCTTCATGAATGGTCTTTGGTGGGTGTACCAATCTCTCCAAGTCCCCATGGGCCCACATCTCTTGTCCTTGTTGGTCTTCTCATGGAGGTCCTGCCAGTTCTGGGTCTTTCTACTTTCTATCCCCCTACTCTTTCCTATGATTCCCTGTGCTCTACCCAAAGTTTAACTGTGAGTCTTAGCATCTGCTTCGAACCCCTGCTGGGTAGAGTCTTTCGGACAATATGTATGTTAGGCTCTCATCCTATTCCCTCTCCTCAGTCACTTCTGGTGTTGATTCTATTTGCCCTTTTGAATAAGAATTGACCATCCTCCATAGGGTCCTCCTTTTTATTTATCTCCTTTAGGTCTGCAGATTGTAGCATGTTTATCCTATATTATGGCCATTATCCACTTACAAATGAGTATATACTGTGCATGTCTTTCTGGTTTTGGAATAACTCACTTAGGATGATCATTTCTAGTTCCATCTATTTGCCTGAAAATTTTATAGTTTCCTTTATTTTGTAAATACCCGAGGTGCATTCCATTGTGTAAATGTACCACAATTTCTGTAAAACAATGGTTTGGTTGAGAGACATGTAGTTTGTTTCCTTATTCTGACTATTATGAATATAGATGCTATGAACACAGTTGAGCAAATATCTTTGTTGAATGGTGGAACATCTTTTTGATATATGCCCAGGAATGGTATAGCAGGGTCTTGAAGTAACACTACTTCCAATTGTCTGAGAAAGCATCAGATTGATTTCTAAAGTGGCTGTATAAGTTTGCACTCCCACCAGCAATGGAGGAGTGTTCCTCATTCTCCACATTCTCACTAGCTTGCTATTAAATTCAGGTTTTGACCTTAGCCATGATGGGTTTAAGATGGAATGTCATTTGCATTTCGAGGATGACTACAGATATTGAGCATTTAATGACCACCATTTGACATTCCTCTGTGGAGAAATCTCTGTATAGTTCTGTACCACAGTTTTAAATTGGATTATTTGGATTATTGGAGTTTAATTTCTTCAGCACTTTATATATACATATATATTGTTTATTAGCTCTTTCAGTTGTATGTGGGGTTGGTGAAGATCTTTTGCCAGGCTATAGGTGGCCATTTTATTCTATTGACAGAGTTTTTTGCTCCATAGAAGCTTTTTTGTTTCATGAGATCCTATTCATTAATTCTTGATCTTAGAGCCAGTGTTCTTGGTGTTCTGTTGAGGAATTTACCATCTATGCCAATGAGATCAAGACTCTTTCCCACTTTTTCTTCTAACAGATTTAGTGTACCTGGTTTTATGTTGAGGTCATTGAACAACTTGGACTGTAGTTTGATGCAGGGTGATAAATATGGATCTATTTTCATTTTTCTACATGTAGACTTCCAGTTAGACCAGAACCATTTGTTGAAGGTGCTGTCCTTTTTCCATTGCATGGTTTTGGTTTCTTTGTCAAAAATCAAGTGGCCATAGGTGTGTGGGTTTATTTATGGGTCTTCACTTCAACTCCATTCATCCACCATTCTGTTTTTATTTCAGTACCGTGCAGTTTTTTATTACTATTGATTTATAGTAGAGCTTAAGATCAGGGATGGTGATACCTACTGAATATCTGCTATAGTACAGGAATGATTTAGCTATTCCGGCTTTTTTATTTTCCATATGAACCTGAGAATTTGTTTTCAAATTCCTTAAGGAATTGTGTTGATATTTTGATGGGAATATCATTTAATCTATAGATTGTTTTTGGTATGATAGCAATTTTTACTATGTTGATCCTTCTGACCCATCAGCATGAGAGATATTTCTATCTTCTTGTATCTTTTTCAATTTCTTTTTCAGAGGCTTAAAGTTTTTGTTTTTTGTTTGTTTGTTTTTTTTTTCATGCAGGTTTTTCACTTGCTTGTTGAGGATAACTCAAAGGTACATTATGTTTTTTTTTTTTTTTTTTTCTGCCTAGTGTGAAGGGTGTTGTTCTCCTAATTCTTTCTCAGTCCATTTGCCTTTTGCATACAGGAGTGCTACTGATTTTTTTTTTAGTTAACTTTATATCCACCCACTTTGATAAAGTGTTTTTCAACTGTAGGAGTTCGCTACAGTAGAATATTTGGGGTCACTTATATATACTCTCATATATGTGAATATAAATACTTTGACTTCTTCCTTATCAATTTGTATCCCCTTGATCTCCTTTAGTTGTCTTATTGCCCTAGGTAGGACTTTGAGTACTGTACTGAAGAGATTTGGAGAGAGTGTGTAGCCTTGTCTTGTCCCTGAGTTCACTGGAATTGATTTAAGTTTCTTTCCAGTTATTTTTTTTTTTGATGTTAGCTATAGGATTGCTGTATATTGTGTTTACTATTTTTAGATCTGTGCCTCTGTCCCCAGTCTCTCCAAGACTTTAAACAAGAATAACTGTTGGATATTGTCAAATGTTTTTTCAGCATCTAAGGAAATGATCCTGTTTTTTTTTTTTTCAATTTGTTTATATGACAGATTAAGATTCCCTATATTGAACTATCCCTGCATGCCTGGGATTAAGCCTACTTGGTAATTGTGGATGATATCTTTGACATGTTCTTGGATTTGGTTTGTGTTATTTTATTGAGTATTTTTGCATCATTGTTCATAAAAGAGATTGGTCTGAAGTTCTCTTTCTTTTGGGGTCTTTGAGGATTTATCAAGGTGACTGTGGTCTTACAAAAGAAGTTTGGTCATGTTGCGTGCATTTCTATTTTGTGGAATAATTTGAAGAATATCGATATTGACTCTTCTTTGAAGGTCTTGTAGAATTCTGCTCTGAAATCATCTCACTCTTGGCCTTTTTTTGGTTGCAAGTATTTAGATGGCTGCTTCTATTCGCTTAGGCAGTAAAAGACTATTTAATATCTTTACCTGATTTTGATTCAACTTTGGTAAGTGGACTCTAACAAGATAATTGTATATTTTATTTAGATTTTTAAATTTTGCAGCATATAGGCTTTTGACATAAGATATAATGGTTCTTTGAATTTTCTCAGTGTCTGTTATCTCTCTCTCTCTTCCTTTCAGTCTGTTGATTTGGATAGTGTCTTTCTGCCATTTACTTAGTTTGACTAAGAGTTTGTCTATGTATTTGATTTTCTCAACGAACTAGCTCTTGGTTTTGTTGATTCTTTGAATTATTCTCTTTGTTTCTAATTTATTGATTTCAGCCCTGAGTTTGGTTAGTTCTAGTAGTCTACTCCTGTTGAGTGTGTTTGCTTCTTTTTTCTAGGGCTTGCAAGTGTGCCATTCAGTTGCTTGTATGGGATGTCTCCAATAGCTTATGAAGGCCTTTACTGCTATTAAAAGTCCTCTTAGGACTGCTTTCATTGCAGTTTGGGAATGATGTACCTTCATTTTCATTGAATTGTAGGAAGTTCTTTCTTTATTTCTTCCCTGACCTAGATTTCATTGAGTAGGGAGTTGTTCAGTTCCCATGTGTGTGTAGGCTTTTTGTTATTTCTGTTATTATTGAGGTCCATCTTTAGTCCATCATGTCTGATAGGATACAAGATATTATTTCAATCTTATTGTATCTGTTGAGACCTGGTTTGTGACCTACTGTATGTTCAGTTTTGGAGAAGGGTCCATGAGGGGCTGAAAGAAGATAGATTCTTTTCTGTTTGGGTTAAAAAATTCTCTAGATATCTGTTAGGTTCATTTGATTCATGACATCCATTTGAGTCATTATCTCTCAGTTTAAGTCCTTTTCCATTGCTCTGTCCCTTGATGATAGTGACATGCTGACCTCTCCCACTATTAATGTACAGTGATTGATATGTTCTTTAAGTTTTATTAATGTTTCTTTTACAAATGTGGGTGTTCTTGTATTTGGGGCATTGTCGCTCAGAATATAGATGCCATCTTGGAGCTGAGTGCTCTAAGCTGGGACCTGCTGTTTCCCTCCCTGTGGGGTTTTCTTTCTACAGGGAAACCCATCCTTTAGTGCCCTGGGGTACACAATTCTGTCTGTGATGGAGAGTTGGTTATGTGGGTCTGGCGGCTGAAGTCCCACTCAGGGCTGGCTGTTGTGCACCTGTAAGTCTACAGGACCTTTTCCATGGATAGACTGGATGACATTCAGTCAGTCCCACTTGCTTCCTTCCCTGTGGGTTTTTCTTGAGAGTGGGACTCCCAGTCTCTGGTGCTCTGGGGTGCACAGTTCAGCCTGGGAAGGTGATCAGGACACAATTCTTGGGTCTATTTCTTTGAAAACCTTATTCCTGCCAAAACAGCCCAAGAAATTTTCCAGGGATTAGCTGGGTGGTCTGAGGTTGAAACCAATTGTTTTTCTCATCATTGGGTTTCTTATCACCTGGTAAACACAGTCAATGGTGTTTGGGGGCCAACAGTTCCAACAATTTGTCACTGTGCAGTCTCTGTTACCCCGCTGATCAGTACGCAATCAGCCCTGCCATCTGGAATCTGTTTTTAATTTTTACTGAATATGAGTATTTTGATTGTAGTCATGAATATGAACCTCTTGTGTGCCTGATCGTCACAGTAGTCCAAAGATGTGTTCAGAACTTATGAACTTATAGCAATTGATAATAGTGGGTCCCAGTTAAACACTGACATTTCAGACCAATTATTTGCAAGAGCAGCAAGAGCTCCTCACTGCTGAGCCATCTCTCCGGCCTTATGTTGCTTAAATATATCATCATTTACATTGCTAACATTTTCATCTTTCTATTTTTAGCTATTTAAGCATGAATTCCTTTTAGTAAGATCTCATTAAAGTTACAGTTTAAGCTAGGGCATTGTAGATTTCTGGAAATTGAATACACAGCTGGAGTGAATGTATAATTCCTTGTAGAAGCTTCAGTAAACACCTCTCAGTTCTTTCCATCTTTTATGTTTGTTTTATTGACTTAAAGGGGAGACTCTGTCTTACTACATAGGTCTGGCTGTCCTAGAACTCTTTGTATAGATCATGCTGGCATCCAATTCAATAAGATATACCTGTGTCTGCCTGCTGAGTGATGGAATTAAAGGCATGACAGAATATACCCAGCTTGTCCATCATTTTTTTGTAGTTAGTAACTGTTCATAAATTTCTCTGATGTGTACTTAGTACTGTTCATCTATTAATTTCTCTCTGTGTGTCTCTGTCTCTCTCTTACTATTTTGCTGTCTTCTCTCTGTTTGTCTTTGTCCACATTAATTGCCATGACTATTCCAAACCTCTATCCTATTCAGATATGACACAGTTAAACTTTGTTATTCCGTTTTCCTCTAAAATGACTTAGTGATAACATTCACACTTATTTTTTTAATAGAAAAGTTTTAATCTTTATTTTAAACTATAGACTATACATGATTTAGAAAGGAAAATATACAAAACAATGATCAAAGAATAACCATGTGTTCTATGCCTTTTCTTTTGTCTGGGAACTCAGAAATATGGTGTTATCAGCTATGATTATTGTTGCTTGCCACTCACATTATTTTTATCCATCTATTCACTGTAGTACAATTTCCCTTCCACAAATATATGAGCCCCCATTTTCATATACTGGTATGCTAAATCTCTGATCCCTGGTCAAAACATATCCAGTGCCATGTTGTCTTTTGACTGACACCACCCATCTGTTAACTGTCACCTGATAGCCACATATCATTTGTTGCTAGATAAAATATCATGACTGTGTTTTTTCCTTCCACCTGTCTAATGAAAGTGTCCTGACCTACTCACCCAAGTAACTGAAGACGATTCATAGATCACTCAAGAACCCAACTAATGGCTACTTCATATTCATGTCTTACAATTTAATACAAAACCTTTAACACAGGTTTTCAAAGCAAGCCTTTTATTTCCTTTACAATCTAACCTTTAGGCTTTTTCTTCTCCCATCCTTCACCTGATGCACAGCACCCAACTGTCTAACACTATCACTTCTAGGTCAGAAAATAAATGGAAGAAGCACTAGAATTATATAATTATATTGCCAATGAAGTATACATTTATATTGTTGCCAGTCTTTCTTTTGTACAAATGTATGGTATATTTTAGAACTCAGTGACCTTCGATGATGTGCATGTGAAATTCAGCCAAGAAGAGTGGGCTTTGCTGGAACCTTCCCAGAAGCAACTCTACAAAGATGTGATGTTAGAGACCTGTGAAAACCTCACTGCTATAGGTAAGACTGCAAATTTTCTTTCACTTTTAAAATAAGGAGACAAGTCTTACTTTGTTATTGATCCTTTTCTATGATTCAAATTGAGAATGAGGAAGAATGAGGTGAATAAAGCAGGCATGGTTCTAAGGGTCATAGAAGATAGTGATTTAAGTTTTGCTTTAATAATAATATGATATTTCCAGTCATATATATTTTCTGGTACTCTATTTTAGGCTACAATTTGGAAGACCATACCATTGAAGAACATTTTCAAAGCTCTACAAGTAATAAAAGGTAACTTTATGTGCACACTGATATAGATATGAATCTTAAGAAATTTTAATGTGTCCTGGAAGTTTGTGGGTTTGTTTGTTTGTTTGTTGGCTGCTTTTTATTTTCTGTTTTTGAAATAGCTTTTCTTTTTTCTGTGTAGCTGTGGCTTGACTTAGACTTGCTTGTTAGAACAATGTGATCTCAAAATCACACAGATCTGCCTGCTTCTGCCTCCACAAATGCTGGGATTAAAGGAATGTACCAGCACACCTGGCTGTGTCCAGGAGGTTTAAAAAAAAACAACAGAGTAAAAAGAGCACGGCTTTAAGTGTACTGATGATCATTAAAATCTCACAATTCCACGTACCTCAATGTCAGGTATCTGATTTGTGTTTGCAAGGCACTCCCCTAAGATAGAAGAAAATAAAATAATGTTGTAACAGAAAATACCATTGAAATCATATAGACATTACAGCTACTGTGTTAAACTGCCAATCTGTTTAGTCTCATTCTATCTACTCAAATATTGTAAGAGGTATACACATTGAATAGGT
>JAEOAE010003068.1:607500-699180 GCA_036365155.1 Meriones psammophilus | reverse complement strand
ACTATTTCCCACTTTCATAAGATTCCATGCACTCTGCCCAACAGTTGACCATAAGTCTCAGCATCTGCTTTGATACCCTACAGGGTAGGCCTTTCAGAGGTCCTCTGTGGAAGGTTCCTAACTTGTTTCCTGTTTTACTCTTCTTCTGGTGCCCATCCTCTTTGCCTTTCAGGATGGGGATTGAGCATTCTAGACAGGGTCCTCTCTCTCTTGATTAGTTTCTTTAGATGTACAGATTTTAGTAGCTTTATCTTATATTATATGTTTATATGAGTGAGTATATACCGTGTGTGTCTTTCTGCTTCTGGGATAGCTCACTCAGAATGATCTTTTCCAGTACCCACCATTTACCTGCAAATTTCATGATTTCCTTATTTTTCATTGCTGAGTAATATTCCATTGTATAGATGCACCACAATTTCTGCATCCATTCTTCAGTTGAGGGGCGTCTGGGCTGTTTCCAGCTTCTGGCTATTATAAATAAAGCTGCTACAAACATGGTTGAGCAAATGTCCTTATTGTGTACTTGAGCCTCTTTTGGATATATGCCTAGGAGTGGTATGGCTGGGTCTTGAGGAAGTGCTATACCTAGTTGTCTGAGAAAGTGCGAGATTGATTTCCAGAGTGGTTGTACAAGTTTACATTCCCACCAGCAGTGGAGGAGGGTTCACCTTTCTCCACACCTCTCCAGCATGAGTTGTCACTTGAGTTTTTCATCTTGGCCATTCTGATGGGTGTAAGGTGAAATCTCAGGATCGTTTTGATTTGCATTTCCCTAATGGCTAATGATGTTGAGCATTTATTTATGTGCTTCTCTGCCATTCGATATTCCTCTACAGAGAATTCTCTGTTTAGCTCTGTTCCCCATTTTTTAAGTGGATTACTTGGTTTGCTGCTTTTCAGCTTTTTAGTTCTTTATATATTCTGGATATTAGCCCTCTGTCAGATAAAGGGTTGGTGAAGATTCTTTCCCAATCTGTAGGCAGTCATTTTGTTTTGATGACGGTGTCCTTTGCTTTACAGAAGCTTTTCAGTTTCATGAGGTCCCATTTATTGATTGTTGCTCTTAGAGCCTGTGCTGATGGTGTTCTGTTCAGGAAGTTTTCTCCTGTACGAATGTGTTCTAGGGCCTTCCCCACTTTTTCTTCTAACTGATTTAATGTATCTGGTTTTATGTTGAGCTCTTTGATCCGCTTGGACTTTAGTTTTGTGCAGGGTGATAAATATGGATCTATTTGCATTTTCTACATGTAGACATCCAGTTAGACCAGCACCATTTGTTGAAGATGCTTTTTTCCATTGTATGGTTTTGGCATCTTTGCCAAAGATCAGGTGTCCGTAAGTTTGTGGGTTTATTTCTGGGTCTTCTGTTCAGTTCCATTGATCCACCATTCTGTTTCTATGCCAGTAACATGCAGTTTTTATTACTGTTGCTCTATAGTACAGCTTAAGATCAGGGATAGAGATACCTCCAGAAGATCTTTTATTGTAGAGGATTGTTTTAGCAATTCTGGGTTTCTTGTTATTCCATATGAAGTTGATAATTTTTCTTTCCAGGTCTGTAAAGAAGTGTGTTGGTAATTTGATGGGAATTGCATTGAATCTGTAGATTGCTTTTGGTAAGATGGCCATTTTTACTATGTTAATCCTGCTAAGCCATGAGCATGGGAGATCTTTCCATCTTCTGATATCTTCTTCTAATTCTTTCTTCAGCAACTTGAAATTTTTTTTTCATACAAGTCTTTGACTTGCTTGGTTAGGGTTACACCAAGGTACTTTATGTCATTTGTGGCTATAGTGAAGGGTGTTGTTTCCCTAATTTCTTTCTCAGCCCTTTTGTCTTTTATATACAGGAGGGCTACTGATTTTTTTGAGTTAATTTTGTATCCGCCCTTTTGCTGAATGTGTTTATCAGCTGTAGGAGTTCTCTGGTAGAATTTTTGGGGTCACTCAGGTATACTAAAATGTCATCTGCAAATAGTGATAATTTGACTTCTTCCTTTTCAATTTGTATCCCCTTGATCTCCTTCAACTGTCTTATTGCTCTAGCAAGGACTTCAAGAACTATGTTGAAAAGATATGCAGAGAGTGGGCAGCCTTGCCTTGTCCCTGATTTCAGTGGGTTGCTGGAGGCTTGGACTTTCCAGGTGTCTGCAGAGCTGGCTTGATGTGTGACTCATGGATCCAAGATGCGATGCCCTCTACTTTGACGGCAGTTGGTAGAGCAGGACATAATAAGGACCCTTCCACTGAGGTTCCAGATTCTGGCTGCAGTGTTGTCGCACATACCAGATCACCAACCTGGAACTGATGGGGCACCTCCAAGGACCCAGGTACATATGCATTACCAACCTTGCTCCAAATTTCTTTCTGAATAAGCTGCAGTCCTTTCAGCCTGGACAACAAGTCAGAGTTACCACTAATTATGTCAAGAGGGTCCCCAGGAAGAGTCAGGGGAGCAGGAACCCCATATAGTAGTTCGAAGGGAGTCAGGCCCAGTAAGGAGGGAGAATTTCTAACTCTAAAAAGGGCCAAGGGACGGAGCACCACCCAGTCACTGCCAGTCTCCATGGTCAATTTGGTGAGAGTCTCTTTTAGAGTTCTATTCATTCTACCTGTCCTGAACTTTGGGGTCTATAAGCAGAGTGTAATTTCCAATCGAGCCCCAGAAACCTGGCCACCTCCTGACTTACCTGAGCAATGAAGGCTGGCCCATTGTCTGACCCAATTACCTTTGGAATACCGAACCAAGGAAAAATGTGTTCCAGAATCTTTTTGGCTATGACCAGATCGGTTTCTTTCTTTGTGGGAAAAGCTTCCACCCATCCTTCTGACAGGATTTACACTCCTGAGTCACTCTCTCAGTCAGAGCGGTGAGGTTTAGTATTCGGGACTGGGATTGGCGGGCAATTTCAGCCAATTTCTTTGCCCCCAAGTGAGTCCACTTATGCATCTGAGTTATTAATTTCTCAGCGTCTTCCTGTGGTAGAATAATCTTACCTTTGGAGTCAATCCATGCCCCCACATCGGTGTCAAATATCCTTTTTTGCTGTATTAGCTTTAAGTCACTTTCTGAATAGTTTAGTCCTTCTTCTCTGGGCAGCTCAGCAGTCAGTACCACTGGGACAGAGTTTCCTCTGGTGGCTGCTTTAGCCTCCTGATCAGCCATCTTATTCCCCTTTGCTGCCCTGGAAGTTCCCTTCTGATGTCCCAGACAATGAATAATGCTTACCTTGGCGGGCAGCAACAAGGCATTGAGCAAAGCCAGAATCTCAAGTCCTTTCGCCATCCCTCTTCCTCTGCTAGAACCTGCAAACAATCATGCTCCGGGGGCTGGATTTCTGGATCCGGCAATAAGGTGGCAGGGTTTAGCCCTGTCGCCGGGGCAAAGGTGACTCTATCATCATTCAAGAGCAAAGCCTGGTAATTCGTCATTCAGGCATTCGTGAGCCAGTGATCAGGTGACTGCCTTATGACACTCTCAGGGCATGAGGAGCATAGATGGTGAGGTCCTGTCCCAGAGTCAGTTTGTACTAGTGCTGCCACTGCCATTGGCCATCCTGCTGCTACTGAATCAAGCTTTTTGGATAGTTAGGCTACTGGTCTCTTCTAGGGTCCAATTTTCTGTGTTAGCATCCCTTTTGGCCATTCCCCAATTCTCAGCCACACAGAGATGGAAGGGTTTGGTCACATCAGGGAGTCCCAATGCTGGGGCTGACATTAAGGCTTGTTATCTAATGCAGCTTGTTCATCCTTTCCCCAGATGAAAGAGTTGTTGCCCTTTGTAAGGGCATACAGAGAGGCTGCCATCTCAGCAAATCCTGGAATCCACAGCCAGCAAAACCCTGGTGTACCTGTTTCCTGCAGAGCTGGGCCTTTTTCGACAATGCTCTGTAGTGGAGCTCACTCAGCTCTTGCAACTGCTGGTGGCTTCATCAAATATGGTCCATGTAAGCTAGCCAGAGACCCCTGAGTCCAGGTCTTTCCATTCGAAAGTGAAAATGTCTTGGCTGGTAGGGCTAAGTTGAAGACAAAAGAATCCTTAGGGTCCAGGACTGTATAGCAAACCCTCTCAGGGGGAAGGGAACTCAACAGGCTATACCAGTTGGATGTATTGGTTGGGCACGGTAGGTTGTAAGTCCATGACCTGTTTGTAGGTTGAGATCTTTTCAGCCCCAAGACGTCTAATCATTCACTCAAATCCTGTAATGGTCAATAGTCGTTGCTCCCAGGCTTCAGAACTGGCAGCAATGGAGTATTCCAGGCGGATTGGGACCTTCTGAGAACCCCTAGGTCAAGGAGCCATTGTATGTGAGGGCGGATCCCATCACAGGCTTTCTTAGACATCCGATATTGCCACACTGCGATGGGGGTAGCCTGAGGCTTCAGCTCTATCTGAACTGGGGGCTGTCTCTCTGCTTCTCCTAGGCTAGCTGTTTCAGCCCGTGCCCTGGTCAATGTCTTTTTCCAGACTTACCACTTTTTCAAGCAGGCAGTATTCATCTTCCAGTTGAATCGTCAGCACCTGAATCACCTGTGGGCCATCTGGTCTAAAATGATATGGGTCCCTATCTTAGTTAAGATATCTCGCCCTAACAGTGGGTACGGGCATGTGGGGACTACTAAGAATGAGTGGGATATCCAGCCCACTCCAAGGTCCACCATTCTTCAGGAGTCCATGAATATTGTTTACATCCAGTGGCTCCTTGGAACCACGATTTTTTTTCTTTTTTTTTAGCTCCTAAGTCTTGTAACAGAACAGAATGCTGGGTGCCAGTGTCCCCAAGAAGTAGACCGGCTTTTTCTTCCTTTTGGACAACCCTTGATCCAGTGTCCTTTCTTCTTACAATAGGCACACTGATCCTTAGACAGAGGGCCCCTCCAATTGCTAGGAACTCTCTCCCTATCTTTATGACTCTCCTGCACTATGGTGGCCAGGATCTTAGTCAACTTTCTGTCTTGCCTCTTAATCCCTCTTTCTTTCTCTCGCTTCCTGCTCTTTCTGCTTTCTTTTCCCTTTCTCTTCTTCTGTCTCCCGGCTGTAGAAAACCTTTTCTGCTACCTGCACTAGATCCTTCAACGATTTGTCCTGTAAACCCTCTATTTTCTGGAGTTTTCTATGAATATCTCTGGCTGACTGGTCTATAAAGGTTATAGTCATCATTGCCCTATGCTCATCTGAGGTAGGGTCATAGAGAGTAAACCGGCAATATACCTCCATCAGCCATTCAAGAAAGGCTGCGAGAGATTCATCTGTCTTACCTTCGTTAATTGCTGGGCTTTTGAGTGGCCCCACAGAGACCCACCATTAGAGTCAGGCAGTAGACTTTCAGGTGCTCCTTACCTCCAAGTGTGTTGTAATCCTAGTTGGGGCAGGTGAGGGGAAAGCCATCATTAATCTCATTAGGGAGGATGGAAGGCCCCCGTCCGTTCCCAGCACATTCTTTCTCACCTCAATGAGAACCCACCCCAGTTCCTCGGTAGTTAGGAGGGCCTGCAAGAGTTGCTGGCAATCATCCCAAGTGGGCTGGTGTGAGACTAGGACAGATTCAAACAAATCAGTTAGAGCTTGAGGATTTTCAGAAAAGGGGGTTATGGTCCTTCCACTTGTTGATTTCCATCGTCATCAGGGGGCCCATAGGCCCGCAAAGGAAGGACCGTGGAGTCTGGCTGAGCTGCTAGGCGACTCCATGTTCCTACCCATGGATCACTTTCACTTTCTGGATCTGGTGGTGACTGCAGCGGTGCCGAGGGACTGGCGGCACTCTGTTGCAGACCTGCTGGGGGATTAGTGGGGGGAAGGTCAAAAAGAAGTTACAGTCTGTCCCATAATAATATCGTCCATCAAGAAAGTCAAAAAAGCAACAACGATAGAGACAAAGAGAACATGATAGGCAATTCATGGCAGCCATCTCCGATGAGAAGCAGATGGGAGGAGTACCATCACGGACCTGGCCTCCCCAGATGGAGAGGTGCCTCCTGGCAGCTGACTCCTACAGATGGAATGTGGAGTGTCCTCCAGTTCCCAATTACAGAGTGGTATACCAGAAATCAGACTAGTTCCGAGCTCAACCTCCGAGTCCAGTCTGATGAGGGTTGGGAAGGGGCATGCTGTTTCCCAGCCAAATGCACCAAAAATGTAAGAACTGGAGTCTCACTGCTCAGGATCGCGCCCTTCCCAGGAACTCTCACAGACCACAGCTTGATGCAAAAGCAAGAGGTTTTATTGCTATCGCCATAGGGTCACCCCTCCAAAAGCAGGAGACAACCCCAAACATGCAAAGCACAGGGTTTTTATACCTGAAAATCAGGTCACTTTTGCTCTATAGTTTACAGCTGGTTGTTTCTCAGAACAGTTCACCCCGCCCTTCAAGAGCTCTCTGCACCTGGCTTCAATTCAAAGAATCACAGTTGTTTCTCATTCCCAGGTGGTTCCTCATATGTCCCCCTTTTCATTTCTGATTTTGTTGGTTTGGATGGTGTCTCTCTGCCTTTTAGTTAGCTTGGCTAAGGGTTTGTCTATCTTGTTGATTTTCTCAAAGAACTAGCTCTTGGTTTCATTGATTCTTTGAGTTGTTTTATTTGTTTCTAATTGATTGATTTCAGCCCTTAGTTTGATTATTTCCAGCCATCTACTCCTTCTTGGTGTGTCTGCTTCTTCTTTTTCTAGGGTTTTTAGGTGAGCCATGAAGTTGCTTGAATGAGCTGTCTTGAATTTCTTCTTGAAGGCACTTAGTGCTATGAACTTTCCTCTTAGCACTGCTTTCATTGTGTCCCACAAGTCTGGGTATGTTGTGCCTTGATTTTCATTGAATTCTAGGAAGACTTTAATTTCTTTCTTTATTTCTTCCCTGACCCAGCTGCCATTTAGTAGCAAGTTCTTCAGTTTCCATGTGTGTGTAGGCTTTTTGCTATTTCTATTGTTGTTGAGGTCCAGCTTTATTCCATGGTGACCCAATAGGATACAAGGTTTTAATTCAATCTTGTATCTGTTGAGGCTCGCTTTGTGACCAACTATGGTTCTATTTTGGAGAAGTTTCCATGAGGTGCTGAGAAGAAGGAAAATTATTTTGTCTGTTAGGTCCATTTAATTCATGACCTCTGTTAGAGATATTGTTTCTTTGTTTAATTTCTGTTTTGTTGAGCTGTCCTTTGTTGAGAGTGGGGTGTTGAAGTCTCCCACTATTAATGTGTGTGGATCTATGTGTGGTTTAAGTTTTATTAATGTTTCCTTTACAATTTTGGGTGCTCTTGTATTTGGGGCATAGATAATCAGGATTGTGATGTCTTCCTGGTGGAATTTTCCCTTGATGAGTATGAAGTGTCCTTCCCCATCTCTTTTTATTAATTTTGGTTGAAAGTCTATTTTATCAGATATTAGAATGGCTACTCCTGCTTGCTTCTTGGGTCCATTTGCTTGGAAAGCCATCTTCCAACACTTTATCCTCAGGTAGTGTCTATCTTTGTGCCTTAGGTGTGTTTCCTGTATGCAACAGATTGCTGTGTCTTGTTTACACATCCATTCTGTTATTCTGTGTCTTTTTATTAGAGAATTGAGTCCTTTGATGTTGAGAGAGATTAATGACCAGTGGCTGTTAGATCCTTTGATTTTGATTTTGGCTGTGGTCATAAGTTTGTGTTCTTGGTTGCTTTTTGTTTTACTGTAGTGAGGTTAATTATTTCCTGTGTTTTCTTGAAAGTAGCTAGTTTTCTTGGGTTGCATTTTCCCTTCTAGTGTCTTCTGTAATGCTGGATTTGTGGGTAGGTATTGTTGAAATTTGCTTTTGTCATTGAATATCTTGTTTTCTCCGTCTATGAGGACTGAGAGTTTTGCTGGGTATAGTAGGCTGGGCTGACATCTGTGTTCTCTTAGGGTCTGCATGATATCCGTCCAGGGGTATACTGGATGAGCTAATTTGGATCTCCGTTTCCTTCCTTCCCTGTGGGGTTTACTCCCGATAGGGACTCCCAGTCTCTCTTGCACTGGGGTGCACAGCTCCGTCTATGCTGGAGAGCTGGGCATGCAGCAACTCTCTGCAATCGTGGCTTGAGCCCAGTTCAGTGATGGTGGCTCATACCAGCTGGTCTGCAAGACCTTTTCCAGGTAAAGACTGGGTGGCCCGTGGCCAGTCCTGCTGCCTTCCTTCCCCGTGGGTTTTTCTTGTGACTGGAACTCCCTGTCTCTGGTGTTTGTGTGCCCACTGATCAGCCTGGGAAGGTGATTGGGACAAGCAAGCGTGTGGCTCTGGTACGGCGATCTATTGCCTCTGCGACCAGGGATCTGTTCTGGGTTCTGGCTGGGTGACCTGAGAGTGGACCCAACTGATTCCCATGCTGTGGGGGTTTCTTCTCACCTGGAAAAACACGATCACTGTTGTTTTAGGGCCCAGAGTTCAGTCTCTTGGTTGCTGTATGGAAAATGTTGTCCTGCTCCTCAGACATAGTATTCTCCTGGTGCCGCCATCTTATCCCTCCCTCAGCTTTCCCCACTTTGAACGGAATGGACTTCATTAGATCAGCTTTAGGTCCCCCCAGCAAAACTAAGGAGGTAGAGCCTGTTTGTATTATTCCTTGTACCCTGCACACATCACTTCGCCCCTTATCAACGTGCTAAGCTGCTGTGATCTTATTGCCTGAGTCTGTGACACATTGTTAACCCTAATTGGAATATTACAGGCATATTAGATTTGAGGAGATTTAAGGAAGAAATCATTTCATATGATACACATTCACCCTATATGAAGCAAATATTAAATTCATGGGAACTCAGAACAGAATTATTACCCAAGCCTGGAAAGATTTGTCAATAGCAGTATTGCAAGCTTGTCTTCACATGATGGCAAGAGGAGGATGACACAGGGCTAGTGGTATTAATATTTCCCAGAATCAGTGGCTAGGTGAAGGTCACTATGCTGAGTTACAAAGACAGCTTGAATTTGATAGTCACATCTTGGGATGATGTCTTTTAGCAGTGTTAAATGCTTGGGACAAGGTTGTAGAATCAGTAAAGATGTCTGTGTCATGTACTAAAATTACACAAGGCTCAAAGGAAGCATTTACTGGATTGTTTGCAAAGACCGAATTCAACTCTAAAGAGAACAGTATCAAATTCAGAAGTCAGGCAAATGCTAAGGGAATCTTTGGCTTTTGAAAATGCTATTTCAGAATGCAAAAGGGTGATTAGGCCTTTAAAGGCAATATCAGCACAAACAGATATGATAGAAGAAGTAATTTCTAAACATTTTAAGAAAAATAAAAATGTCAGATGTTTTAATGGTGGCAAGCAAGGTCATTTGAATAGAGATTATAGGCAAGGCATTCCTAGAAGCAATGTTGTTTTTTGTTTTGTTTTGTTTTGTTTTGTTTTTTTCAGAGCTAATTCAAAAATAAGGCTGGAGCCTTGTGGATATGCAGAAGGTGTGGCAAAGCTTGGCACTGAACTAATGAATGCAGATCAACAAAGAATAGGCAAGGTAGCCCTTTGCAATCACCCAAAGGAGTCTTCTGCAGGCACCAATGTCAAATTTGATTCAATCATTCCTGTCAGCATTTGGGAAACTCATTCACAGAACAACTAAAATATGTAATGCTTGTTGTTAAAAATCTACACTGCTCTATGTCTAAGTACGTACAGATCAGCTTCAGCAGATAAAACAAACCAACAAACAAAAAATGAGACAGAGGAGAATGTAAGCATTTTGGGAAACTTCTATAAATGGTCAGAGACAAAAAAAATTAAAAATACAAATAAATGGCATTGAAATTGAAGATTTAGTAGACACAGGAGCAGATATAACAATAATTTCATCAAAATCTTGTCATCCAGATTGGCCTCTTCAGGAGGCAAATATTCAGCTTCTAGGGATTGGAATTTTATCTCAGGCAAAACAAAGTACAAGATAGATCAAACATTTAGGGTCAGAAGGGCAAATACGAATATTAAAGCCATATGTGGCTAATATGGCCATGAATTCATGAGGATATGATTTGTTGCATCCATGTGTGTGTGTGTGTGTGTGTGTGTGTGTGTTGTATCTTATCTTACTGGCTGATTCAGGTGCAGATACCTTATAAAAATGTTTGATGAAATAAAGAGAATTTTGTCTAGATGGGGATTACAAAAAGTACCCACAGAAAGAAAATTGGCAAATGAGTGTCTTTTATTTTGTGGAGTTTGGAAAACTACAGTATGTACTTTAACATCATCGACACAGGTGAAGGATTTCTTTTCTTTTTTTTTTTTTTTTTTCAAGTGAAGGATTTCAATGGGCAACTGTATTAAGTTCTGAAAAGGCAGATTCTGTAATTACACATTCATTAGCAGTTATGGCTATTATGTTCATTTCTGTACATGTTAAGACTGGACCTGCTCCAGAATATGTTTCTAGTAAAATGTAATAGTTTTTGCATATTATAACATGAAGTATATTACAGGTATACCACGAAATCTCTCCATCTCTTCCACTCTTATTACCTCCGTCCCTCTCTTCCTTCTTTTCCTTTCTTCCTTCTTTCCTCCCAGCCCTCATGTTCCCTTGCAATCTTATGAGTTCATGATTACAATAGCCGTGCTATGTCTAGAAAACAGCATCCTACCCATCGTTCATCTCCGACAGCCAGACCCTTCACCCCTATTCCACGCTATTCTCCGGGTCTTGGAGGAGATGGCATAGATGTCTGGCTTGAGGCTAAGCCCTCAGCAGTTATTTATTCTCAGAACTTGGAACATCTTTCACCTCTCTGCCCAACACCCTTTCCCTAAAGAGACTTTTCTGACCAAGACAGAGAAGTGACTCTTCTATGGAGATATAAAGAATTAGAAAGCAGTTTATCCACATGTCCATTTGGCAAGATATCTGTAGTAGATTCCTTCATTGAGGCCACATCACCTCTAATTACTACTCAGTGGGATCCAGTTTCAAGATTAGTTTTGGTTGGGAGATAACAGAGACCCTGCTTTCAGTGCTTATGGTTATATGTCCAGAAATAGGGTTGTAGATACCATGTTCAACTACTTTTTTTCTTTCCTTTAATTTTTTTTTGTTTGTTTCTTCTGAATCAGACATGGTAGCATACACCTGTTATCCCAGCACTCAGGGAGGCAGAGGCAGGTGGAACTCTGTGAGTTCGAGGCCAGCCTGGTCTACAAAGTGAGTTCAGGACAGCCAAGGCTACATAGAGAAACCCTGTCTCAAAATAAAATAAAAAAAAAGTTTGTTTGTTTGTTTGTTTGTTTGTTTGTTTCTTTCTTTCTTTCTTTCTTTTTTCTTTTTTCTTTCTTTCCTTTTCTTTTCGAGTACTCACCACAGTTTTCCACAGTGGTGACACCATTTTACCTTTGCCCACAGCAATAAATAATGATTTTATTTTCCCCACATTCTCATCCACACTTTAACATTTCCTCATTTTTTTAAATTGAGGAAGCTGCTTTGTTACTGTAGTCTTCTAATGTGTAGGAGATGATGTCTCATTGACCCTACATGACTGGTTCTGAATATTGCTCCTGATCCTCCAGTCATATGCTTTGCATTGTGCAGTACCTCGTGATTTATCCAGACAACCAGACACAAAGCTCCATGTGTGGGAAGTGCAGCCTGAAACCTTTAGCGTTCTGGTGAGCTGCAGGGACAGGGGAGGGTGATAAGTTCTCAGGGTATTTCTTACCTTGTGCTCTGACCATTGATTCCCCAGTGTTTCTTCAGTTTTATCTCCTCTATGTCCAACTAGAGCAACTGAGGTCGGGCATTTCCCTTCAACACAGAAGGCTAGAATGAAGCCAAGTTGAGTTTTCTCCAGAAAAAGTGAGCTGACTGGAGTGTGTTGCTCCTGTTGCCTGGTCAGTTGTGCTGTAATAAGTCTCCTTCTCTTAGATTCTGGATTACAAGGGTTTTCTTGTAGTTGTTGTTATTTTTTTTTTTTTTTGTTTAGTTTAGAGAAGAGCAGACTTTTTTTTTAATAGCAGAGTGGTCGGCCATACATTTTAAAATTGTTTTTCTTCTCCTCTCCTATGATCTTGTGATATTTCCTGTGAGAGCATGGTCAAGCTCCTGGAGGCCAGTCTCACAGATTGTGCATGCCTTCAGACTGGCTCTTGCTCGTGTTTGTAACTATCAAACTGACCACACTGAGTCCACAGCACTTTGTTAATTACAGATAACATTTTCTGGTTCTGTCTTGGCTTTTATGATGAGACAGCAGTGCTGGGTTGGACTCCCTGAGCCATAGCCTCTTGCCCTCCCTCCTTGGTTGTTGGTGTCCCATCTCTGTCTTGTGTCCTCACCTCTCTTGGAAGAGCTAGAAGAGCTGTTTGGTTTCTGAGTCACCTTGGCTTTCAGATGGAGAGCAGCGGGGATTCCATTTCTCTCAGGATTGGCTAGACACTTTAGGTAGATGCTTATGCACTAGGCCAGGGTGAGGAAAAAGTTTTCCATGGAGTGCTGCAATTTGGCTCTTTAAGAATGAGATTGTGGGTGGCAGTGGAAATTTGGGCATTCCAAAACTTATGGCGAAACCAAAGTGCCACAGCTCTTGGCTAAGCTGCTGTGCCACAGCAGGTACACAAGCAGAAGTCCACATCTGGTGGGCTTGCAGCAGAGACACAGGCCTGGAGAGGCCCAGGCCCAGCAAGCCTGAGGGCAGCTTCAGTGAGACTAGGTCTGTTGGGGGAAGCATCCCTGGCAGTCCAGAAGCCCCAGGATGTCTGCAGAAAATCTCCAGGGGGGAGGTGTGAATCCCATTCCCCCAAAGGAAATGAGGACTTATGCACACGTTGGAAGGCTGATGGTATCACACAGCATGCAAACAGTATGTTTATATGAAGTCAGAGACTTCTGAGCCTCTGGCAGTGGGAGGGATCTCCAGGGTGAGTGTGTTTGATTTGCTGGTGTCAAGGGGTCGGGATACATGATTTGCATGTCGTGGTACAGGGCCTCATTTTCTATGTAGTAGCATGGTCCTATCATAAGAAGAAGAGCACAGTACTTAGTTATCCTATGGATAGGGGAAAATCTTCAGGTAAAGTAAAAGGGCCTTGGAAAGTCAAGACACCACAAGGGCATCTTGTTAGCCCTCATTGTGATTATTATCCTACACACCACACGCTTGATGGAAGCCCCCGAAGGACAAAAGTAGAAGAGTAAAGCCAGCAGAGCCAGTGAAGAGAAAACACTGACCCAGTGGTGAATTGAAACAACCTGGAGCCACTCTCAAGACAGCACAAACCGTGGGAAATGCACAGCACAGTGATTAGGTCTCTCAGTAAACAAACGAAACCAGGAGGAGGAGCATGGGCTGTGACCTGTTTTGTAGCCAAATGATAACAAGTTTTGCTTTGAGAGTAGGTTGGATAAAATGTAAAGAGCTTATTCACTCATTAATTCAGAAATTACCACCTACTATGTGTCAGTGTTTCTCTAGATAAAGATCCAGCTGTAAACACATCCTTTCCTCATAGGGTTTTTAGGATTGGGTAAGTCTGCAGTGCTTAAACACCTGCACACAGAGACTGTGTGGTGTTGAATGCCAGCAAGAAAAACATTTACACAGAAATTAAGATTTTTAAAATTTTTTTTATTAATTATACTTTATTTACTTTGTATCCCCCCTGTAGTTCCCTCCTTCCTCCCCTCCCAACCCCTCCCTTTCTCCTCCTTCTTCACGCATGCCCTCCCCAAGTACACTGATAGGGGAGGTCTTTCTCTCCTTCCTTCTGATCCTAGTCTGTTAGGTCTCAACAGGAGTGGCTGCATTGTCTTCTGCTGTGGCCTGGTAAGGCTGTTCCCCCCTCAGGGGTTGGTGATCAAAGAGCAGGCCAATCAGTTCATATCAGAGACAGTCCCTGTTCCCATTACTATGGAACCCACTAGGAGACTGAACTGTCATAGGCTACATCTGTGCAGGGGTTCTGGGTTATCTCCACGCATGCTACTTGGTTGGAGTATCAGTCTCAGGGAAGACCCATGTACCCTGATTTTTTGGATCTGTTGCTCTCCTTGTGGAGCTCCAGTCCCCTCCGGGTCTTACTAACTCCCACTTCTTTCATAAGATTCCCTGCAATCTCCTCAAAGGTTGGACATAAGTCTCAGCATCTCCTTTGATAGTCTGCAGGGCAGAGCCTTTCAGAGGCCCTCTGTGTCAGGCTCCTAACTTGTTCCCTGTTTTTTCCTTCTTTTGATGTCCATCCTCTTTGCCTTTCTGGATGGGGATTGAGCATTTTCGCCAGAGTTCTCCCTCTTGATTAGTTTCTTGGTTTATCCTATATTATATGTACTAAAGATGTTAAAAAGCAACAAACCAAGTAATCCAATTAAAAAATGGGAAACAGAACTAAGCAGAGAACTCTCTGTAGAGGAATATCGAATGGCAGAGAAGCACTTACAGAAATGCTCAATGTCGTTAGTCATCAGGGAATTGCAAATCAAAATGTCCCTGAGATTTCATCTTAACACCCATCAGAATGGCTGAGATAAAAAATTCAAGTGACAGCACATGCTGGAGAGGTTGTAGAGAAAGGGGAACCTTCCTCCACTGCTGGTGGGAATGTAAACTTGTACAACCACTTTGGAACTCAATCTGGCATTTTCTCAGACAATTAGGAATAGCTTTTCCTCATGATCCAGCCATACCACTTCTAGGCATATATCCAAAAGAAGCTCAAGTACACAATAAAGATATTTGCTCAGACATGTTTGTAGCAGCTTTATTTGTAATAGCCGGAAGCTAGAAACAGCCCAGATGCCCCTCAACTGAGGAATGAGTACAGAAAGTATGGTACATCTACACAATGGAATACTACTCAGCAATAAAAAAACTAAGAAATCATGAAATTTGCAGGTAAATGGTGGGTACTGGAAAAGATCAGCCTGAGTGAGCTATCCCAGAAGCAGAAAGGCACACACGGTATATACTCACTCATATAGACATATAATATAGGAAATTAAGATTTTTGTCATTATAGACAGCATCATGTCAAGGAGAGAAATCAAGACAGGTCTTCCTGAGAGATGATGCTGGAGCCCAGCCCTGAAAGATGCTGGGGACCAAGGCTAAGAATCTGAGAGAAGAGTAGAAAGCTGGACCTGCCAATGTAAAGAGAGAATATGGCTGTGATGTTGTATGGGGAATGGGCATGCCTGGTGTGCTGTGGAGGTCAAGGCAGGAAGAATGGTGACAGGTGGAAAGGAATTTGGAAGACATTCGATAGGCTCAGATTAGCTTGAGGACAAAGCCATTGTAATGTCTGAACATGGACATAACTTAGAACTCTGTGGATACCAAAACATGCCTGAAGCAGATACTTCCACAGAAATATATTTCGCATGGTCTCTTCAGCGATCAGTGGCTGGCCCATCAGTCTGATCTCCTATGGAACAGGTTGAGCAGGGCAGGATGTCAATGCAGTTCCTTAAATCTTAGTGTGAAAAAGTAGTGATTTCTAAAATCACTCAAATAGTCTTTGATTTTCAGTTAAAAAAAAAAAAAGAAACTTGGAGAGGGAGAAGGGAGGAATTACCTCACACATTTGAATAGTGTGTTGTAGCAGATGCTCTGCTTTGAATTTATGAGAACTATTTTATAAATTCTACAAGTTTATGAAGTAGATATTGTCCAGTCATTTTACAGATGAGAAAATTTCTGGTTTATGGAGGTTAAACATATTGCCCCCAGTATTGTATAATGCTGCAGTATATTATTTTATATTTTGATAAATTTGAAATATGATTGTTCTGATTACTAGACAAGTAAAAAAGCATCAAGATAGTGACTGTATAAAGATAATACATTTTACAAAAAAAAAAAAAACACTTAGAATTTGAAGGGTGTAAAGAGTGAGAAAAGACAGAAATGCAAAATAATGCACTTCATAAAATAAGAAACATGACTCATTAGGCATATTTTCCGGGCTTATTCATTCTGTGTCACACTAGTGTTCACTGATACAATTACGTTGTTCTTCTCGTATTCAGGATGCCTTTGTGGCCTTGGAATTTTCCATGGTGTCTGCTTCTGCCTTCTTGTCCAGCAACACAGCACGTCCTACACAGCAGGAATGATAATTCATGGTCCCACTTATTAAGTCCAACGCACTGTCTGTTTCCTTCCATGATGGTCTTGATTCACCTTTGACCACACAGCATCGCTCACTGTCCACAGAAGATTGTTTACAGAACTGCTGCCTATAAGCTCAAGTCTCTTCTACAAAATATGGTACTTTCACTGGACCTACGTGCATATCCCTGTGTGCTTTAGAGAATCTCCAGATTTCCTACAGCTTCTAGGATGATCTCAGTGCCATGCGTATTGCTGTTATAAACATTTGTCTAGAGAATATGACGGGGAAAGTCTGTATGTGTTTAATAGATTTTTACATGTGAAAAGTTTTAGTCAGCAGGGAACTGGGTCTGCAGATATGGATGGTTCTTAAGGCTATGGGGAGCTGTCTTCTCTCCTGGGAAAATGTCTACTCTTTCTGCTTCAGGCTCCTCCCTTTCATCACTCTTTCCTCATTATTACTCTCACATTATGTTTTTATCCTGTCTTTTAAACATTTTAATGAAGTTCCTTCTGGATTAAATTGCTGCCACCACCAGGTCCACATTAGGACAATGCCTACCCTGGCCATGTCCCCCAATGGGTCCTCTAATCTTTGGTTTTATCTTACTAACTATAGCCCTCTGTCTGATTAACTGTTTTCAAAGATTTCTCCAGAAGTATATGATAGCAGTCCCGGGATACACACAGCTAGTCAAGTTAAAACTATTCCTGCTTATGAAGTCAACCTGACCTATGGACACTGGGACAGTCAGCCTGCCCCTCTCCCTTAACCCTCTCTCACAAAACAAACAAACAAACAAACAAGCAAACAAACAAACTGCCAATGAGAGAATGAATTGCCCCTTTCATTTATCTCTCCTCAGGATCTGGAATGACGGATGATGACTTAAAACAAGAAATCTCAGATGAGCTATGAAACTCCGGACTCAGCACACCCATAAGAAAACCTGCCTGCCAACAAAGCGTAGTAACAGAAACAGCTGCCCTACAAAGCCTCAAGTCCCCTGTGCCTGGGCACATGGTCTCCACGTCTGCAGAAAACTGGTGTTCTTCATTGTTCTGATTAAAGGACAGCATGCTTCGATCCTGATCTAACACATATGCCACCATGCCTGTTTTTAAATATATAATATTATTGTATTATATACAATATTATAAATATACATTATACACATAAAAGCTTAAATGCAACATGGGTGTGCAGACTTACATATTAACTTATTGATTCATTTAGTTGTTTATTTGGTATCTACCACCACGCCTTTCAAAGAAGAAGCTGGAGCAGCAAGCATGGTCCTTTTGGTTGTGAGACTTCTCCTTAACAGCCGGGCCATCTCCCCAGCCCCCACTTCATTTCAATGATTTTCGTAATAGTATCTGGTCTTACTGACATAAACTCTAGAGAATGAATGAAGCCATTGTGGGATATTCTCAGCAGGGTTATGTGCTTATTTTTAAATATTATTTAAATAGTACAAAAGGTGACATGTTAAATTGCATGTTTAAAAAACTCATCAATATCCATTTGTATTGGACATTGGAGGTTATGTTGTAATTTTATGAGGTTAATTTTCACCATATTAGCAAAATGATGTACATGGATTTCAGCTGTTTATACGTGACTGACGCTGAGAAAATATATTTTGCCACAGCATTTGGTGTGTCCCATGGCTCACAGCCAGCCCACAGCTGTGTGGATTAAACATTAATCTGTTGGCTTACTGGCCTGTTTTCTGTTCCGTGATGTGGATTCTGGTAAATATTTACTTTCAGTGTTTTGTTACCTTTGTGTTCTTTTGCTCCATTGTTTGATGAGTATGCCTCAGGTAATATTATTTTAAGGAAAACCAGTCATGAATACACTGTAACTGCTATGACCATGATTATTAGAGAAATCAAGCCTGGGTTCTCTGTGACCCCCATGAGCATGGGAGGCAAGAAGGTCCAGTTCAGCATGGCTCAGTAGGTGGTGTTCACTCAGGCTTCTAGAGTCTGACACCAGGACAATTATTTTAGGCATATTTAAACACAGCACAATTTTAGACAAAAGTTTCCTGGTGGCAATTAACTCAATCCTATATGCAGAGTAAAGCTTAAGGCATGACTACATCGGGACTCTTTGTAAAGCACTTGGACTTCGTTCATAAGGATGGGTTCTATACATTGACTACATGTGACATCCTCAGGGTCTGGCGGAGGAGGATCTGATGTGGTCGCGGTCATACAGATAGCACAGGCATCACCTAGGCTATTAACCACCACTGCTCCCATTTCTAAAGTACATGTGACATCTCTCATAGGAGAAACAGTGCTCAAGATAATGGTTCTGGATGGCACAGGGATTACCAGGTTATTAACCATATCTATTTCTAGAATTCTGGGTAGAAAATAGAAGATATATATCTATCTATATCTTCCTTTGAAGAGACAAGGCTGCATGTTTAACATTCCTGGTTCTTCTAGTGCTTATCTGTGAATATAAGAATCTCAATGCCCCCAACAACTGGTTGTGTTACCATAGGCAGATCAAGAAAACTCAATGAGATTCTTTTTTTAAAACATTTTTTCTTTATTACTATTTTTTATTACAATCTATTCACTTTGTATCCCAGCTATAGCCCCCTCTCTCATCTCCTCCCACTTCCACCTTCCCTCCTTTCCCCTCTATGTCCCTCCCCTACTTCTCCTCCCCTACTATCTGACCCTAGCCTATCTGGTCTCATCAGGACTGTCTGGATTTTCTTTCTCTGTGGCCTAGTTTGGTGACTTTGTCGAGGGGGTGATCAAAGAGCTGGCTACTGAGTCCATGTCAGAGACAGCCCCTGCTCCTCTTACTAGGAAACCCACATGGAGACTGAACTGCCACGGGCTACATCTGAACAGGGTGTCTAGGTCCTCTCTGTGCATGGCCCTTGGTTGATTCATCAGTCTCTGCAGGACCCCTGAGCCCAGATTTATTTTGGCTCTGTTGGTCTCCTTGTGGAGCTCCTGTCCCTTCCAGCTCTTTATCTCCCCTTCCTTCTTCCATAAGCTTCCCTGCACTCTGCCCAAAGTTTGGCTATGAGTCTCAGTATCTGCTTTGATTCCCTGCTGGGTAGTTTTCCCGCCTGTGAAAGGTTCCTTTCTTGTTCCCTCTCTTTTCCTACAGGATGTCTATCCTGTTTGCCCTTCTGAATGAGGATTAAGCCTTCCCTGGGATCCTCCTTCTTATTTAGCTTCTTTTACTATAGATTTCAGTATGTTTATCCTACATTATATGGCTATTATCCACTTCTATGTGGATATATACCATATGTGTCTTTCTGTTTCTGGGTTACCTCACTCAGGATGATCTTCTCTAGTTCCTTCCATTTGCCTGAAAACTTTATGAGATTCTACTTTATACCCATCAGAATGGCTCAGATCAAAAACTCAAGGGACAACTCATGCTGGAGAGGTTGTGGAGAAAGGGGAACCCTTCTCCATTGCTGGTGGGAATGTCAAATTGTACAACCACTTTGGAAATCAATCTGGCCCTTTCTCAGAAAATTAGGAATAGTGCTACCTCAAAATCAGCTATACCACTCCTGGGCATAAATTCGAAAGATGTTCAACCGTAAAATAAGGACATTTGCTCAACTATGTTCATAGTAGCTTTATTCATAATAGCCAGAATCTGGAAACAACCTAGATATCCCTCAACTGAAGAATGGATATAGAAATTGTGGTACATTTACACAATGGGATACTACTCATCAATTAAAAACAAGGACATTGTTATTATTTTGTTTTCTTGGGTTTTTGATACAGTGTATTACACAGCCTGAGTTTTCCTTGATCCTCTGCCCTCTACCCCCTCAGTGCTGGGACTGCAGATGTCAGACTTCCAGGTCCGGCTAGCTTTTTATTCCTTAACAACACTTACTATCACAACCCTATCACCACCCAGCACTTCACATAAGAGTTACCCCTCATACAAATTTTATGATCTGTTCAAGTTGGCAATCAGGAATGGAGAATGGGGCCAGTTCTTGAAAAAGCTCCTAACAACTTTTGCACACAACAATTTCATTCAAAAGGCAAAGAACATATTCTATATGTTTTTCCTAAACAGTGTCTTCAGGGCCTGGGGGGATGGCTCAGTCAGAAGTACTTGTCTCCTAATTGTGAGGATGTGAATTCTGCCCTTCAGAGCCCACATAGGAAAGCTGAGCCTGGTAACATGAGTTCCAGGGAGTAGAGCCTCGTGGATCCTTCAGACTTGCTAGTGAGTTAGCTTAGTTTAACCTGCGAGTTCCGGGCTCAGTGAGAGAACCTGTCTTAAAAACAAAATAGTAATTGAGGAAGCTACATGTCTCATTGGAGGTTGCTCTAAAGCTAATTAGTGGCACTCAAGATCTGGTTATTGACCACCGGATCCACCCATCCTTGTTTGTGTGAACCTGCCTAAGACATTATGCCTGATTGGTTCAATAAATGGCCTGTACCTGGGCAGGACAGAATGAGACAGGCGTGGCTAAGGTTCCGGTGCTTTGGAAAACCAGAGAAGTGAGAGACTCCACAGGAGACTGTAGGAAATAGGGGAAGAAGGGGACGCCGAGGTGGGTTAGTGTGGAGAAAAAAGCCATGTGGCCCGAGAGAAAGGACTCCAATAATGGAGTGGAAGGGTCCAGAAGAAAAATAAAAGCAAGTGCTGAAAGAATCAGACTAGCCTTATAACTTGTATTTTTGAATTCTCCTAGTACTCTTCCAGAGAACAGGAGAATGTAATAGCCCCTCCTGACCCTAGCCATCTGCATGGACGGAGATAAGGAGAAGACCTCCGCCCGGTTGCAGAAGGAAATAGCAGTGGATCCAGATGGTCCTAATTCCCCTCCCAAAAGCCCCTTACCTTTTGACTAAAGGCACGTAGCCCCGTTTCTCAGAGACCACAGGATGAGCAGATTGCTTTTCCCACCTTTAACAATGGCCTAGTCTGACCACAAAATGTCAGTTCCTTTTCCCACCTTTAACGGTAGCTGAATCTGCACATATCGGAAACCCCAGATGTCTAGCTGACCAGACCTGGTGCCCACAATAGACCCTATGTCCGCTCCCATGATGTCAGACCTGTAACCCCCTCATCTACCCCTTTAAAAACTAGAGGCTACTGAGAGTCGGGGCTGACTCTACAGAGTTAGCCCCAGCTTGCTGGAGTAAATAAAAACCTCTTGCCAATTGCATCAATTGCGGCCTCCTCTGAGTTTCCTTCACAGCAAGCCTCTTTGGTAGTTAGGCTCCCTGCTGAGCCTAACAGTACCGTGGGATTATGTATGGAAGGTAGACCAGATGAGTAGCATTAAGGCCGATGACACTGGATGAGGGTTGGGAGATGGATAATAAGGGTATTAAGACAGTGTAAGATAAATATCTGTCCGGCCCATGATAAATGAGACAATTATAAAATTTAACAGGTGTCTGTGTCTTATCATTTGTGATAGCAGGTTACGGCTGTGATAATTTAAGGCTAACCATAAACATTATATAGACCAACAGCTTTTAAAAAATTATTACAATGTCCTTATCCTTACCTACAGAGCATAATAATGTCTTTCCTATGAGGACAAGATTTTGAACATGGTTCCAGAATTGATCAACTATGCTAGGTACTTTATTATTTCTCTCTCCCTCTCTCCTCTCTCACTTTCTCTTCTCTCTCTCTTTCTCTCTCTTCTTGACTACAGAAAATAGGCAGGACCTGGCAGGATCTTCCTAAAGAACCATTTGAAGGAAGGTCAGCATGCTGGTCATTCAATCCAACAGTTGATCCTTGTCCTTTGGAATTTCCAAAGGAAAAAAAAAAGAGAAAAAAAAAATCCTTTAATGTTGCACCCAGACTCAATAATTCCCTTCCCCCCTCTCTCTGTCTCTCTTTTCCCCCTCCCTTTTTTGAGTTTTCAAGTCAGGGTTTCTCTGTGTAGCCCTGGAATTCCTTGAACTCGCTCTGTAGACCAGGCCAGCCTCGAACTTGAACTCACTGAGATCTACCTGCCTCTGCCTCCCAAGTGCTGGGATCAAAGGAATGCACCACAAACCCCTGTCTTCCACCCCCACGCCTTTTTAAAGTGAATTTAGAGTTGGTTAGATATCCAGATTTCTTACTTTTGAAGAGAAATACATTGCATATACTTGCATTTCTCATTTGCCAAAGCTCTGCAGAGAAAAGAAATACAAAGGACCCCAAAAGTCCTTGGGTGGATGAAGCAACTGGCCTGTTGCAAATACTGGAGCTGCCTCAAAATAAAATAAAACCAAACAATAAAGCCGCAATCCTTCAGAACTCCAGGACTCTGGCTTAATGGGGGTGTTTGGGGACATTTAGCAGTAACTGGAGTAAGGTTGGATTGGGATAACCTAGAATATTTAAGGTGCTCTTATTTCTCTCTCTCTCTTCCTCCCTCCCCCTTCTTCCCTCTTTGTTTCTTTCTTAAAGATTTATGTGTATGTATGTATGTATGTATGTATGTATGTATGTATGTATGGGTGCCCACAAGGACACGGAACAGATCCTCTGGAGCTGGAGTTATAGGCAGTTCTGAGCCACCCAGTTTGGATCCCAGGAACAGAACTCAAGGAAATTTGCCTAACTGCTCATCCAGGAAGTCCTGGTTCTGAAAAAGTAATTTGTCCTCAAAAATTGAGAAATTAATAATAAATCACAAAGAAACACTCACTTCTTTATTTACACTCATTAAATAAGGAGCAGGCAGCTTTCTTCCAAAACTGTAACCAAGACAGAAAATAGTAAGTAAGTTATGGTTTTATTTTTTAAAAAGGAGATGGGCCTGGGAGATGGTTCAGGGCTTAAAGGCTCTTATTACATAAGCCTGCCCACCTGGCCTGGATTCCAGGAATCCAAGGAAGCAGTAGTGGACTGACTCCTGACCACAGGTTCCCTAACATATGCTGTAGTAGTAAGTGAAGTAGTAAGTGAAATAATTTTTAAGGGGCCAATGGGTAAACTCTCCAGTGTTTCAAGTAGGTGAATATAACTATTGGATATAATTATTCATTGTGCAGTAAAAATGCTTTTCAAGCAATAAAGTCGCACTGTTTTCCTAATGCTCCTGAGAGTCAAGGACAAACTGCAGCAAAACTGCAGCACTGTGTTACTTCTAATATTGTCACAGGGGTAGAAAAGAGGCTTTAAGGGAAAGCTTGTGCTTGAGAATAGACTCTCTTACCTGCCTGGAGACCTAAGGTTCCAACAATTTTACAACATCACACAAAGCTCTGTGTCTTCCTGCCTTTGGAGTCGACTTGAAGAACAGTTCCTGCCTCACAGGAGTACTGAGCATAAGGCACTGAGACTCTGCATTTGCTGTCCTTCCACTGACCCATGTCCCTCTGGTCAACATGCTCCAGTGGGAGCACACACGCCCAGTGAGGAAATAAATATTGTCTCTGCTACGAAGCAGAGCCAGCCTTGCTCTTGGCAGTGTGCCTTCCGTGGGTCTGCGCAAATGACAGGTACGTGCGCCCACCCAGAGTGTCTCACAGAGTAGCTCACTGTCTAAATGTCTCTGTGCTTCTGGCGATGTATCTCCCAAGCCCAGGCCAGGAATTTGACTTCACCTATGCCACTCCAGGGCTTTCTGTTTTCCGGAACTGTTGCAAGCCTTTGATAAGAAAGGACCAGAGGTCCTTGTCACTGTGCCAGGATCTACTCTGAAGCAGAAGATCAGTTACTTATTCCTGGCTCAGGGGTTGGGAGTTAGAGGAAGAGGCCTCCAGCTAGGGCATGGCTCAACGCCCTTGCAGTCACTGAGTTTTGCTTATGTTCAGTTTCATTTCTAAGTCAGAGAGCTCAGAAAGAGAAACTTAAAGTTAAACCAGGAAACAGTAAAGTTTCCAGATGGCGCCGGCATGGCGCCTGGCCCTATTCCAGCAGGATTTTATAATGGCTCATAGTATATGGCTACTGGCGATCTGGAGTTTGGAAGGGAGAGGGAAGTTGGGGACAAGAGGCTGGAGGAGGAAGGAGAAGGGAGAGAGGGAGAGAGAAAAAGAATGGGAGGAGAGAGAGAAGAGAGGCAAAAAGCTGGCAGAGTGGGGCTGGGAGAGGGATCAGGCCTTGAAGTTGTCAGGTGGGCTTGTCAAGGCCAGGTTTTCCACTGGCCAGACGAAAAGCCTTCCAGACCTTTGTTACGCTTCCAGGCTCTTGTCTCAGGTCAAGAAGAAGCTGCCATCTTGGAAGCTGGCCAGCTTATTATTTAGCTGAGGCTCCTCTTCCTAGCTGTCTGCCTGCTAGAAATATGTCTAACTTCTACTCCTCCGTATCACCTCTGAAGTTTGGGTAGGGGGCTGGAGAGATAGCTCCGTGGTTGTGAGTTCTGGTGGCTCTTGCAGGTGGTAGACCAGGGTTCTGTGCCATGCACCACCCACGTGTCAGCTCACAACCGCCAGTAACTCCAGTTAGGGGAAATCCAACACTGTCGTCTGGTCTCCTCAGGCATCAGGCATGGATGTGGTGCACACACCGTATTCAGATGATGCGCCCATATGTACAACATAAGACTAAAGAAATCTCAATCAATTTTTAAAATGTTATGTGTTATATTTTTAAAATTATTTTTAAGCCCATAGAGCAGGTGTTTAGTGGTTGAGTAAGGGTTTTCCTCGCTCTAAATTTGTTTTAATATTTTATTTAAAAATTTTATGTGCATAAAAGTTCTGCCTACATATATGTCTATGCTCCACAGAAGTGCAGCAGAGGCCAGAAGAAGTGTCTGATCCTCTGGAGCTGAAATTGTTTTATGAGTGTGAGCAGTCACACCCCTATACCTATAGGTCACACCCATTGCATCACGGTCCTCTGCAAGACCAATAAGTGCTCTTAAGTAGTGAGCCTCTGCTCCAGCACTGCTTGCCCTCACAGTGCAAACGTGATACCACTACTTTGCCGCCGGTCTTTGCTGTGTATCACCTGAGGAAGGTGCCAGTGGGCACTCTCTTTCTGTCCCCACACCACTGACAAAAACATTTCCATATGTGAACATGTTGTGTGAGACAGTCTGAGCCACGGTCCTGAGTCACTCATAATTGGCTCCAGAATAAACAGTCTCTTCTTCCCTGACAGGTAAGAACTAAGGTTAGCATTGACTATGGACACTGAGGGCCTCCGGCTCTCTCAATCCTGACTCTGTCTCCTAGAGATTCTGCCCCTTAGCACACAGAACCCCCTGACCTCACCCTGGGTGCCCTTTCTTCAACAATGCCCTCCAACTCAGAGCTGCAGCGACCCACCCAGATGATCACTGTCTGTGTGTGGTATTCAGGGCAGGAAAGGGTTGGTAATTATATTTCCTTTATATTGTTGTCTTTTCTTCCCAGGTTGATTCCTGTAGGACAGTAAAACTGGTCTCCCTTATTCCACCCTCCAGTTAAAAGCTCTTTGTCTATGGCACTTAGCAGTTTCATTTATTTCACTGTAGTTCACTTAATTCCATGTGACAGTTTCTCTCCTATCTTGTGACTGTGTTTCTTAAGTTCATGAGCTTAGTGGAAGGAGAAACCAGATAAGCAGGCTGTTTACGCAGCCATCCAACAAAGCAGGCTTTTCAAATCTCGCAACTCCACCCCTATGCAAGGCAACACACAAACGCAAAACGGTATTTCCTCCCCTCGAGGCTTTATAATTCCTCCCCTCTCAGCTTTCAAGTTTCAGTCTTCCTGTAGCTGAAGCTCAGCCTCTCAGCTCTGAAATGGGAACCCCAGACACATCTGTGGGCATGCTCACTGCCACAGACTGCCTGCAGGAGGGACAAACGGGTATGTATGGAATTTGAGCAAACTACAAGAGCAGAGAGGAGCTTCATCAGGGAAGGGACAGCAGAGGAGCTGAACCTCATGCCAGTGAGCCTGGCACAGTGGATCTCTGAGGAAAGGAGAGGCTGCAGATAGGATTAGCTATGAGGTTGTTACAGTAGTTATACTAATGGAGATACAATACTTGAATAGTTCCTTAGCAAGAGAAAAGAACAGTGACTTACCTTACAGGAGCCAGAGCCACAGACACAGCTTTTGTTTTGTTTTCCTTTTTGTTTTTGTACTTGGCTTGCTAGTCTACTCTTTTCTCAGGGATCTAGTAAATTACACTCTGGTGGATTATGTCAGGTTGATGTAGGACATGGTTTCTCTATATGTCCCATTATGAGTGAAGGAAATTCAAACAACAGCTTTGCATTGTGCTCAGTGACAAAGTTGCCTGGGAAGCTGGGGCTTGTGCTTTGGAGATCTGCTTTAATTAAAAAAAACTGGAAGGGGGTGGCATAGGGTGGGGGCTGAACCCACCCAGGACCAAATCTTTTGCATTTTGAGCTCACAGTAAAAATAGAAAAAGGATATAATGAGGTTCTGTACTTTAATCTTCAGAAAGGAAAGAAAATTGTGTTTCTTTTGTTTTGTAAATGTCTGTGCTTCATTATATTTCATCCTTTTATCTTCTTTTTTTCCTCTTCCCTGTTCCTTCACCTTATATATATTTTTTTTATTTAGGGAGAGAATATTGGATTTTGAGAAAACAAAACCAATATTTACCAAAATACCAAATTCATGGCAAATGTTAATGCTCATAACTTAAACCAAGAATTCTCCTAACTGAAATTACTATTATTGTTATTATTATTATTAATGCCAATGATGATGATGATGATGATGATGGATCGATAATTGACTGACTGATTGTTTGACAAAGTCTCACACCTTCTCCCAAGCTGGCCTGGAGCTCCTGCTCCCTCTGCTGGAGAGACCAAAAGATAAGGTAGCAGTTAAGATGTTAAGTAGCGCGGTATAGTTAGTAAATGCCCTGAGGGGAAGGACCACCTCGCTGCGTTCTTTCCCCACCCACTAGAGATACAGTTGCTAGGAAACTGGACCCTCCCCCTAGGGAGGGACACCTGGTCATTAATGGTCTGGGAACCTTCCTATAGCCAATCAATTCAAAATGTAGCACCTTGACCAATAGATGCTTGCCAGGCAGGCATTGCCCCTGCCTTGGGCATGCTGGGATGGACCAGAATCTATAAATCACCCCACTAACCTGGGCGCCGGGCACTCAGCTCCTACCACTTTGGCGATGGGGCTGTGTAGCCCAAGCTGCAGCTTGTAATTAACAATAAAAAGACCCTCATGTGTTTTGCAACGGAGTGGATCTTTTGGGGGCTCGGGAACTAGGTATAACATGCCTCAGCAGGGTTGACTTTTGAAATCCAAATGCTTACCCAGTGGGAACATTTTCTGCTGTGAATGGGGAGCTCATGTCTAAAGTGCACCTCTTGTGTAACTGGAGGGTTTTTTTGGGGGGCAACTTTACTCTTTTGAAACTGCAACTGGTTTTGGCACTGAAGTTTTTTTTTTTTTTTTTTTTTTTTTAATAAAGCTAAAATCTAGGCCAACAATGTTTCCTTTCCTTGTTTTTTTTTTTTTTTTAAGAGATCATTTTCAACATTGCTTTCTAATAAAGACATGAAAGTTTTGCTCAAACTGTGTTATAAGAGGCGTTTGAATTTAGAAGGAGATACGTGTATACAGCATGAGAAAGATGGATGACAAAATTACCATGTATGTATCAAAAATGAAAAAAAAAACAGTATCAGAAATTTTACATGTGTAAAAACAGAAGATTATTGGTAAATCTTACTCGTAATACCATATAAGAAATGTGTGGTGTGGGATCCTGTTTGAACCTGGGGCATTTGATGCTTGAAGTCTCCTCCAGAAGACATATCAGGTACTGTTCTTTAGCTCAATCCTAAACTCTCTAGTATGGTTGCTTATTCTTTCTTTCTTTCTTTTTTTAATTGACATTTTACACTCACACACTCTTTTCTTGTTTCATTATGGTGAATGCATTAGAACCCCTCAGCTATTCTCAGGAACACTATACTTTACTGTGAACTCCCTTCTACTGTGCCTTTGACACCAGAGCTGTCACCTCTTTATGGTAAATATTGCCTACTTCCTCTCTACTCTCCCAAGCCCCTGGTAAGAGATATTTACACCTGCCAGCACTTAGCTCTTTGACAGTACAGAATTAACAATTGAAAATACAGAGACTGAGAGACCAAAGAAATAAAAATTAGTTTTTTGGGTATTGGTTTAGGGTTTGAAGCACAAGCCTGAACGAAGGCCAGCCAGATGGAGACATGTCCAGCCACCTGCAGGGTAGAACAGCATTTACCACATTCTTTTCCTGCCCACTAGAAATACAGTTGCTTGGAAACTGGTCCAGATGGCCAGGCCAGAACTGTTTATGGACTTGGCGCCTAAAGTAAACCAATCATTTCAAAGGTCTATTTCCCTTACCCAATCATGTAATGCCAAGACATGTAATTCCCTATGTGCAGTTTTTCCCTGTTCCCATAGACTGCCCCACCACTCCTGCCCTGCCTCTACTGCTTCCACAGGAAGTTTTGTGACCCAGGCTTGAGCTTGTATCTAATATACCCTCATGTGTTTTGCAGCAGAGTCGATTCCTTGTGGTCTTTGGGGGGGTTCTCTTGAACTGGGCATGAAAAGACCTGGTCCTTGGTTGTAGTATCATCAGTCCCTGCAGGCCTCTCTGGGCCCAAGTATTTTGGCTCTGTTGTTCTCCTTGTGGAGTTCCTGTCCCCTCCAGGTGCTTCCATCTCCCTCTTCTTCCATAAAGATTCCTACGCTCTGCCCAAAGTTTGGTCATGAGTCTCAGTATTTCCTTCCATACCCTGGCGGGAAGAGTCTTTCAGAGGCCCTCATTGGAAGGCTCCTGTCCTGTTCCCTGTCCTCTCCTACTTCTGATGTCTGTCCTGTTTGCCCCTCTGAATGAGGATTAAGCATCCTCCCTAGGGTCCTCCTTGTTGTTTAGCTTTTTTTAGGCTATGGACTTTAGTATGTTTATTCTATATTATATTATACTAAGGGCCATTCATGGAGAGGACCTAGACTTCAATTTCAAAGGAACCCCTTTACCTGCTCATTTTCCAAGTAGGTTTACCCCTGGTAAGGGGTACAGGGGATATGTGTGACATGAACTCAGTGGCTGGCTGGCTGATCACCTCCTCCTGGGGTGGGGGGAGGTGCAGTCTGGAGGAGGAAGATGCAGCCAGCCTTGATAAGACCTAATGAGCTTGCTTCAGATAGAAGGCAAGGAGGTCCACTCTTATCTGGGGACTAGGGAAAGGGCATAGGGGGAGAAGAAGGGGGGACTGGAAGTAGCCAAGGGATGGGACTGCAGAGGGGATAAAAAAATGAATGCATTGTAATAAATAAATAAATAAATAAATAAATTTAAATTAAAAAAAAAAAAGAGAGAAAATACAGAGACATGCCAGGTGTAATGACAGAGCCTTTAATCCCAGCACTTGGGAGGCAGAGGTAAGCAGATGTTTGTGAGTTCAAAGACAGCCTGGTCCAGGAAGTGAGTTTCAGGACAGCCAAGGTCTTATATAAAGAAGCCCTGTCTTAGAAAACAAAACAAGAAAATAGAGAAACACTTTAATGCAATGTGAAGAAAGATCACCTCAACAAACAATGAAAAAAATAAATGTTGAGAATTTTATATGTAGCCAAAATACAAAGGACATTATATGATGCTTGGACATTATATGATTCTCTAATCTTGAGAATTGTCTATCTTTTTAGTTTAAGCACAGGCTCCCTTTTGTCTTGGAGATGTGGAAAAGTGAGTAAATATAGTGGTTAAAGTCAGTGGGAGCTTTTTCAAGAGTAGAGTTTAGATTCAGTTTTGTTTAAGTTCAATTCATTTTGTGTAAGTTTTTATGAGCTTTGAAAACATATAATAATTATTGCTCTATCACAATGAAATACAATCCTATAACTCCACCTAAATTTTTCTCAGGCCCTTTGCAGACTTTTCCCAGACACTCCCTTCCTCTGTTCCCAAAGAATAGTCACCCTTGGCCTGACATTTGCCTTTTCAGAAGCTGTTCACATGGATTCCTGCAGTCTGATAGTCACCCACAGGCTTTACTTGTGTGTCAAATACAAACGATTGCCCTTTGATTGAAAGAGACCATGTTATAAGCATCATTGGTCTAAGAACAGTTGTGGATTCAGAAACATGAAAGTAGCTCAAAATACCCCATCTGCTTTTAATCTGCAGAAGTTTAAAAAAAGAAGCCAATGGAAAACATGTGGATTAAATTAGCTCAAGCAAAAACAAGTTTGTGACAGAGCTATCAAAAACACACATGCAAACACACACTCACACAAAAAAAGTAAACCTACAACTGTGTGATCAGCCTTGTAGGATAAGCAGCAGGACAGCTGGTTTTATGGTTCCCGACGCTAGAGCTTGCTGAGGACACAGAGCCAGAGATGAACAAGGGCAAGCACATGGTCCACTTTGTCTTTTTAATGCCCCTGCTCCGGTGCTCAAGAATATTGTTGACATCCTCAGTGTTGGAGGATAGTTGGCCTGTGGCAAAATGTGAATTAAAAAAAACATTTTTAGTTTTTTATAAGAATCTCCAAAGTTGCTGTCAATGCTCATGTGAGGCAAACACAGGTTTTCATTTCTCTTGTGAGAATATGAAGGTAGCAGGGCCAGGGCAAACAGTGAGTATATTTTCATTTTAACAAACTCATGATGTGTTTTCAACTGTCTTTTCCCAAACCTGGCAATAATGAACATACTCAATGCATGATCTTTGATAACCAGTGTATATTTAAGTATTTGACCCATTCTTATTCTTTTCTTCTTTTTTTTAATCATTGAGTTCTCAGAACTCTCAAGATGTTCTATACACAACCTCTTTTTGATCTATGTCTTGCAGATATTATTTTTTAAATCTTCTTTGCAGAACTCTGGAAGAAGGTTTTCTTTTTTAATTAGGCCAAAGTCCAAATGTTTCATTTTTTTTTCTAATGTGGATAAGAATTTTGGTATTATACTTCAGACATTTTTAGTCAAGACAAGTTCACAGAGATTTTTTTTTTTCTCTTTTCCTGAGATAATTTTATAGTCTCATGGTTCATGCTTGGGTCACCTCTTACAGAGGTAGGAGATGTGAGCTTTTAGTATATGAATACAGAGATTGCCTCAGCATTCTGTGTTGCAAAGATAGGTGGAAGGTGCAGGCAGGAAGAAGCAAGAGTGGGCCAGCATGCCCTGTGCACAGGGGGCCAGGTCATCCTCCTGGGAAGATGATAAGTCAGGCCCAAATGTTCGACTTGTTTCTCAAGTTTTATTATTTTTGTCTTTCATTTTATTATTATTATTTTGGTTATTATTATTATGGTTATTATCATTATTAATATTAACTTTAATATTTTGGCTTATGTGTCAGCACTTTTGCTAAAACCAAACTTATGTCTTTGTTTCTGTCACTCTGATTTGGTGGTGTTGTTTCTACAAATTTGGCCTTTTTTTTTTTTTTTCTAAATTGTTCAGCTGTTCTTTTGCCTTTTCATGCAATTTGAAAATTACCTTGACTGTAGAGATGGCACGTGGTTAAAAGCATTGTCTGCTCTTGCTAAGGACCTAGGCTCAGTTCCTAGTATTCTCATGGCCCCTCACAACTGTCAGTAACTCCAGTTCCAGGGTATTCAAGGCCCTTTTCTGCTGTCCTCAGGCATCAGGCATATACACAGTATCTCATATTTCACCCATTAGGTATGTCAGTGTGTTCTATTACATGTATGTTGTTATTTAATTAATTATCTTACTAGGTTCTTTAGGACCAATTTTAATGTAGTCCAGGTTGACTTCAAACTTTCTATGTAGCAGTGTTTCCTTCAGTCCTAACCATGCTCTCCTTATGAAGAGCTCCTCCCTTCCCTTCCCTCCTTTTCCCTCCCCTCTCCTGTCCTTTCCATATAGTTTTGTGATGTTTTCCAACCTAAACTTCAATCTTTCTCTTTCTTGCTCTTTCACTGACTCTTCATTCAATAACTGGAACACTCTATGGCAACAAATCTGTTCCCTGTCCTTTAGTCTTCTGTGAGCCATGGACATCATTTAGAGACCAGGACCTTCTGTGAAAGGCTATACAGTGACAGAGTACAAGCCAAATCTACAGATGACTCTGAGTACATTTATCGTTTTCTCTGAAAGGTTCCTGAGATTCATGTTCTCATATTTATATTTTTCAGGTAAAAAGCTGCAAGGAAAATGTCTCAGAATCGTCTCCCCCGAGTCTTCTGCTAAGCTTTACTGCTGCTATGTAGTGATCACAGTCCTCACTATAGCAGTAATTGTGCTTTCTGTTGCTCTGTCAGGTAAGTGACTTATTCTCCAAATTCTGTAACATTCTGTCCACATTGACATTGTCAGTAAATACTTACTGACCACTGTGAGCCAGGCACTGTGGGAAGGGCTTGAGAATACACACTGGAAATTCCTGTTCTCTGGGAACTTGGGCTCCAGCAGGAAACTGCAGTGGAGGAACAGCACAGGCTGTGGTGTGCACAGGAGGCCAGGCTCAGCATCCCTGGAAGATGACATCAGCAAGCTCTAGACAGAGATGCAAGAGACATATGTCCACCCGCGGTAACTATCCAAGGCAGAGAACAAAGAGAGCAATTCCCAAAGGAGGAACCTCAAGGAAGTGTGAGGACAGAGAGGAGTAATATGCCCAGGAAGACACAGTGGCTCTCCTCATTACCCATGGTTTTAGTTACCATGTTCAATTGTGTTTTCAAGGTATTAAATGGAGAGTTCCTGAAGTAATCAGTTTTTAGGATTTTAGTACCACATTGTTCAGAATAGTGTGATAAAGTCTCACACTGTCCTCTTAGGCATGGGAACCATCCTTTAGAGCAACATGTCCACACTGTATATGCTACCTTCCCAACAGTTCTCGCTGCTATCTCAATTATCAGGCTGACTGTCAAAGTAGGCGTTCATACAGAGTGCTTGTTGCCATAACAACCCCCACTGTAGAAAACAATCTTCCAAAGCACAAAAGTGATGACATTATAGAAATCAATGCACTTCCAGGGAGCTCTGCTGTCAGTGAGCTCCTGAGAGGGAATGGGACTCAGACCCAAGGTGGGAGACCTTTAGATAAAGGCCTCTTATGGTCAGGAGAGGACTCCTACAGATCAATTGGGAAAACTACAATCAAATTCACACCTCACATCTGAGCACAGGAGGGGAGGTCAAAAAGAGACAAGACAAGCTGTTATAATTCATTGTGTTGTCTAAATTTTAGTAAGAAAGACCGAACAGGCACTAGTCAAAAACAACTATGCTGCTTGCCCAAGACACTGGATTGGATTTGGAAATAAATGTTTTCATTTTTCTGAATCCACAAGTAACTGGACCTTCAGCCAGACCTCCTGCATGGCACAAGAGGCCCAACTTGCTCGATTTGACAACCTGGAGGAGCTGGTAATGATCAGGGATTGGGCTGTTTCTTTGTTCTGTTGAATATGTATTGCCTGGAGATAGGGAGGGTAAAGATGAAGCATGAAGAAGTTTCCTACCTCAAGCAGGTGGAGTCATGGGGAACATGTGAGTGTGTGCTGTTTGTGAGGGTCACACACATCTGGATGAAGCTCTGAGACATTGAAGAAACATTACCACATGTCGTGCTCAGAGTCAGTCTGAGTGGTCAGAGGTGCCATTTTACCCAGATACCTGGTGGTCATGAGTGTTTTTCTCCAAGCTGGCACATGTTGTATACTGAAGGTGACAACTCTTAGTAATGGCAAGGGGTGGCTTAGCCAGGAACCATGACAGCCACAGTAGGGTGTCATTAAATTTGCAGCTGTAATCCAAATGAGGTACTTTAGAATTACAAATGTCAAGTGGGTCTACTGAAAGCTGGAGGTCCTTATACCTCCAAAGTCTGTGATGCTCAATTACACCCTCCTGACATCTCTAGAGGAAGCTGTTGAGTGAGTGGAGAGCCACAAGGATAATCTGAAAAGAGACACACATGTATTTGCTTTCTGTGTTTCATGACAGGGTTTCCTAAGTAGATACAAGGGGACTTTTGACTACTGGATCGGCCTGCACAGAGAGTCACCAGAACTCCCTTGGAAATGGACAGACAACACTGAGTATAACAGCACGTATGTTTGCAGATGCTTTTCCTTCTACCGTGTTCATGTGCTGTGATTGCATGTGAGTTGTGGCTCTGAGAGATGAATGGCTGCTTAACGTGAGGCCAGCTGTACTGGAGAGGAAGAACAATAAACTCTTGGGTTGGAGGTGTGCCTTGGAGGGAGGGTGTGTGCTACACACAGGAGTCAATCCCCAGCCAACCCCACATCCCCACAAACTTAAATCCTTTGGAGGTTCTCCCATGTATTATTGGCCATCATTTCCAAAACCTTTACTTAGTGTGATTTTACTCAAATGATGATGGCATCTGGGGGAGGTATTGTCTGCTCCTTTACCAACTTAAAACTTTTTGTTGATGATAAATGCCCTGTGTGGGATGTAGGCAGAACCTCAGATGGGCAGTGAGGGCTCTGAAACCCTCAAAAGCCACTGAAGAACTGTAAGCCAAGACTCATCAGTCCTTGCACAGCTACACCTGTTCACAAAAGCAGAGACTCCAAGGGCACTTGGAAACCACCCCTAAAGTCTTGTCATCCATTGGCACACAGGATAGTTCTTGGATTTGAACACATCTGTTTTACTAGAATGGTAAATCACAGCCCAGTCAATTCTGTCATTAAAGTCCTGTCAGCAATTTAGTAAATGGGTTTTCAGCTATATAAAATGCTTCAAAACAGAACTGAAAATCCCCCTCTGTGAGGCCACCATGCCTGCACTTCATTTGAACATGTCAGGAAGCCCCAGTCAACTGCTTTGTACACACATTACACATCACATACAAATGACAGAGGTGTGGTGTTCATAAATAGCTCTGGAAGTGTTAAAACTGCTAGGTGCAAAACTGGCACAGGACTGTCTTTCTTTGACGACATTCATGTTACAAATAAGCAGTGAAGATGGGGGAGATTTCGTTACAGGAGTGAATGCAGTTCTGGGCTCTGCAAGCTTACTGCTTTTGGTTTCTTTTCAGGTTTCCCATCCGGGGAGAGGAAAACCATGCCTACCTGAACAACAATGGGATCAGCAGTGCCAGGGTCTATGCAGATCGAAGATGGATCTGTAGCAAACCCAACAGCTATACCCTCCAGTGCCAAAATTCTTTTTCTTCTTTCTAGCTTTTTCCAAGAGATGCTTTTAGCCTGTTATCTACAGTTGCTACTCTTTCCCACATCTTCCCACATCGCTATCAAAAGGAACTAAGAATATTTCTTGACATCACAAATGAAAACCTTCTTGAAGAAGTGCACATACAAGGGATTAGAAGAACATGGTTGAGTCAACATAGATGTCAGCACTCAGACCTTAAGTGTAAAGAACAATTAATGTTAGTGAACCCCACTTTTACTTTTGTGCAGAGAAGTCTTTCTTTTGAGTCTATGAGACCACAGAGTTCCCAAAAGTGTGTGTGGTTGTTATATACTGACACACATCTGTGATGCCAGCTACTTAAAGGTTAAACAGGAGAGTCACAGGTTCACAGTGGGAAGTGAAGTATGGGAATGCTCCCATAATGATAGGAAAGATAAGAATCTGTAGCATCTGATAATTTGGCGAAACACATTATATGTTCTTTTCAAAATTTATGCCAACACCCAGAAAAATTTAAAAAGTATTTAAAACTAAATTTTTTTACACTCTTTAAAACATAAATGACTGTCAAAATCTCTCTCTCATTTATAATGTTCTTATTTCCAGTTTTACAGTTCTAAATATAATTATATAATTATACTGTTCAAGCATAATCCATTTTATAAATAACTGCCATTTAAATTTTACCACTTCATTGGATTAATTTCACATCAAATGGGAGTTAAACTTAGTTTTCCACTAATGTGCATATTATTTGGTCCTAAAAACAAAGTATTTAAAATCTTTATAGAGTTAACTACACTGTACTGATGAGTCCCAAAAAGGACGAAATAACAGGCTACAAAGCATCTCTTGATCTTTTCATCTTTTTCTCTCTCTTTTATTCTATAATAGCTTAATTTGCTAGGAGGCTGTGGGTATGATATCTATACTTGACCTCCTTGTCTTTGAGGAAAAAGGAATGAGAGGAGCAAGGGGAAGGAAAGGGAGAGGGAAGATGGATGAGTGAGAATGGGACTGGGAGCAGAGGAGGGAGGGGAAGCTGTGATTGGCATATAAAGTAAATAAACAAAACAAAAAAGACTACGTTTATATCTACTTGATGTGTGTTTATCATTTGTATAAGTGTGTGTGTGTGTGTGTGTGTGTGTGTGTGTGTGTGTGTATGGAACTGGAGTTACAGACTGATGTGTGTGGCCATGTGGCTTCTGGAAATGGAACCTTGGTCTTTTGCAAGAACAACAAGTACTCCTAACTACTGATGCATCTCTCTAGCCTTTTCTTCCTCTCTTTTCTTTGATTGGTAGAGCTAGAAAGCCTTGGGGAAACAGCATGTATCCATTTCCCTGAAAATTTCATGACTACCTTGTTTTTAATAGCAGAGTAGCATTCCATTGTGTAAATGTGCCTCAATTTCTGTATCCGTTCCTCCATTGAGGGACATATAGGTTGTTTCCAGATTCTGGCTATTACAAATAAAGGTGTTATGAACATAACTGAGCAAATGCCCTTGTTGAATGGTATAGCATCTTTTGGGTATATGCCCAGGAGTAGTATAGTTTAATTTCATAAGTTCTTTATATATTCTGGAGAGTAGACCTCTGTCAAATGTAGTGTTGGTGAAGATGTTTTCCCAGTCTCTAGGCTCTCATTTTGTTCTGTTGACAGTGTCCTTTGCCTTACAGAAGCTTTTCAGTTTCAGGAGGATCCATTTATTAGTTGTTGATCTTGGCGCCTGAGCTTTTGGTGTTCTATTCAGGAAGCTGAAGATCATCCTGAGTGAGGTAACCCAGAAAAAGAAAGACATGCATGGTATATACTCACTTATAAGCAGATAATAGCTATATAATGTAGAATAGCCAAACTAAAAGCTACAGACCTAAAGAAGCTAAACACTAAGGATGACCCTGGGGAGGATGCTTAAATCTCATTCAGAATGGCAAACAGGATAGACAACAGAAGAGAGGAAGCATGATGAGAGCCTACTATATACAGAGAGTGTCCTGTGAAAGGCTCCACCCAATAGGGGATTGAAGTAGATGCTGAGACTCATAGCCAAACTTTGGGTAGAGTCTACTCTTGCTAATTTCTAAAAGTCATATTACCCAGGGAAATGTCTTGCCAGTGTCCTTATCTGACTTAGAGTGAACACATGGTAAGTTTCCTTCCATTGCTTTATGAAAATAATCCTGAAAGGAAAAGTAACTGTTCATGGGCATTGAGCCTTCTAAGGGATCCACCCACAAGATGCCGGTGAGCTGTTTAACCAGTTTCTTATAGACAGGGGAATTTACCACTAGTTAAATAAATTATTTAAATAGGATATAAAAAAATCAGTCTTGTTCTTTCTTCTTTTTCTTTCTGAGACAGAGTAAAGTATGTAAAATAGGCTCACTTTGAACCCAGAGATTTCCCTGTCTCTGCCTCCTAACTGCTGGGTTTAAAGAAGTGTATCAATACGCCTGGCTTAGGTTTTATGTGCTGGGAAGATGAGTCGTGGGGGAAAGAGTTTTGTTGTACAAACACAAGGACCAGGGTTCAAATTCCCATCACGTACATGAAAAGCCAAGCATGTCTTTCATTCTCCTGTTATTTCAGGTTTACAAGGAACAGAGACAGGAGGGTCCCTGGGGCTTGCTGGTTACCAGTCTGGTTCAGACAGAGACATTGTTTCACTCACACACACAAATAGAAAAGTTGATGATGGCTACAAAAGCAAATAGTTTTCAAATATTATAGGAAGCATCCAAGTAATTTGGGATTTACACTTTCTCCTAATTCAAATCCATCATATTTATTCTTATTTTTTTTTATCCTTTGAGAATTTTGTTCAATTTTTTTATATACATACTCCCACAGATCCACCTGATCTACCTGATCTATCCTTACCCACCCAACTTTATGTCTTAAAAAATCAGAACCAATTTATACTGCCCAAATATTCTTGGAGATACGATCTTCCACTGCAGCATTCTTGTCTCACCAAAGGTGCCCTTCTTAGAAAAAAATGTCTCTTTCTCTCCTACACCTAACTATGCCAGTAGCTCCATGGCCAAGGGTGGGATTTCATATCCAACTTCCATCTTCATGCTGGAATGTCGTCAGGTTTGGGTTTGCACGAGTCTTGTGTATGCTGTGGCAACTGCTCTGAATCCACAGTGCAGCTGCCCTGGCGTCCAGAAGACTCTGTTTCCTTGGAGTCAATCACTGCCTCTGGCTCTTACATGCTTTCCGTCCCCATTACTGCGAGGACCCCTGAGCGTTGGGAGTTTGATGCATGTATATCTATATACGTTCCCTTTAGACCTGAGCATTCTGCAGTCTCTTGTTCTTTGCATCTTTCTCAGTTGTGGGTCTTTATGTTAATCACCTTCTATGTAAATAAAAGTGTCTCAGATGAGGCTTGAGACATGAACTGATCTGTCTAGCCACAGGTTCTTTGCCCAATAATGTTGCCAGTTATGGGCTTCATCTTGTGGATAAATCTGATCAGAACATGGTTGGTTACTCCTATGATGTCTGTGACACTATTGCACTAGTGGGCATGTCTTGCCAGGACAACCATTATTGTAGGTAGCTTGGTTCAAAACTGGGGGTAATTGATCATTTTTATCCTCTGATAGCATGCATCATCCTTTCCAGAACTATAAAGGCTGTCCAGCAGGGATGAAGCTTTGGGGCTAATACCAGCTTGGTTTCTCTATGCTCTATGACTCAAATATGAGGTGTCTTCCTCAGTATGGTCTTACTTTCAAGTTCTGGCAGGCAGTCCTGAACGATGGCAATAGACTGTAATGTTTGGGGGTGTATAGGACTTTACTGTCCAATACTTTCCTTAAGAGCTAAATAATACCCCATTATGCAAATATACCACATTTTCACTATCCATCATATGATGGCCATCTAGTCTCTTTCCATGTCTTGGTTATTTTGAATAGATCAGCAATGAACATGGGGCATCAGGTAGCTCTCGAGCAGGATATGGAGTCCTTTAGGTAAATGCCCAAGAGTGGACCATGTAGTGGATCTAGCTTTAGATTTTTGAGGAACCTCCACATATATTTTCAGAGCAATCACATCAGGTTTTTCTCTCACCATCAGTGACTTTTTCCCTTTCCCAAAATTCATGCCATCATTTGTTGTCTTTTGGAATTTTTTTTTTTCATGTTAGCCATTTGACTAGGAGGAGATGAAATCTCAAAGAAGTATTTCCCTGATTCCTAAGGATGTTGAATTTTTTTAAAAAAATGATCCTTGGACATTTGTATTTCATCTTCTGCGTAACCAGAACTGGGTTGTTTGTTCCTTGATGCTTATTTTTGAAAAATTCTGGTATATTCTAGATAAGTAAACTTCTGTTGGATAGACAGTTGCTAAAGATGTTTTTTTATTCTGTAGCCTGCCTCTTTGCTGGAGTGATGGTATCCTTTTCTGTACAAAGCCTTTTTAGTCTCAGGACGTCTCATTCACTAATACCTGCACTATTGGAATCCTATTCATAAAGTCCTTTAGGTGCCAATGAATTGAAGTATATCACCCACTTTCTTTTCTGTCGGTTTCAGAACATCAGGTTTACTACTGAGGTCCTTCATCCATTTGGAGTTGATTTTTGTGCAGGGTGAGAGATAATCAAGTTTCCTTCTTCTACACATAGTTATCCTATCTGACTAGCAACATGTGCTGAAGATGCTGTGTTTTCTCCAACATGTTTTGCTGGTCTCCTTTTCAAAAAACAAGTGGCTGTAGGAATGTGAGCTTCTCTTTTCAAAAAACAAGTGGCTGTAGGAATGTGAGCTTCTGGGTGAGTACCTAATTGTATTCTGTTGATCAATGGGTTTGTTTTTATGCCAGTACCATGTTGTTTTATTACTACAACTTTGTAATATAACACAATCTAGAATGGTAAAATCTCTAGCAATTTTTTATTGATTGGGATTCTTTTGCTATCATGGATATTTTGTATTTACATATGAAATTTAATATTATTTTTTCAGTTTCTATAAAGAACCACATTGGAATAGGTATGAAGAGTGGACATCCTTGTCTTGTTCCTGAGTTTAGTGGAAATGCCTTTGAGTTTTTCTCCATTTAGGATAATACTGGCTGTGGGCTTCCCAGTCATTGCCTTTATTATGCTGAGATAATGTCCCTTGTGCCCCATACTTTCTCCAGGACCTTCATTATGAATAGATGTTGAATTTTGTTCAAGGTCTTTTCCGAATTTAATGAAATGATTATATAGTTTCTATCTTTTTATCTAATTACATTTATTGATTTATATATGCACCATCCTTGTAAATTTGGAAAGAAGAAAACTTGATCATGGTGGATGACTTTTTGATGTGTTCTTGCACTTAGTTTCCAAATATTTTATTATTTTATTAAGAACTTTTATGTCCATATTTATTGAAGATATTCACCTACAGTTTTCTCTTTTTTCTCTCCTTTCTCCACATTCTCTCTAGCATGTGTTGTCACTTGAATGCTACTTTCAAAGTACCAATTCTTTGTTTCATTCATTCATTTTATATTTTTCATTTCTATTTTACTGATTTTGGCCATGATTTTGATAATCTCTTCCTATCTACTTTTGGCGGGGTTTTTGATTATTCTTGTTTTTCTAAAGCCCTCAGGTGCATCATTAAGTTATTAGTTTGAGATTTCTCTAAGTTTTATTTAGGCACATAGTGTTGTGAGATTTCTTTTTATAACTGCCTCATTTCTTTTTCATTTCATTTAATTCTGAGAATTCTTAAACTTCCTTCTTGATTTCTTTCTTCACTCAATTTTTAATCAGTGGTGTGTTATTTAGATTCTATGCGTTTGTGTTCTTTTGTTGTTGCTATACAGCTTTAATTCATAGCAATCAGATCAAATTCAGGATGTAATTTCAATTTCCTATATTTGCTGAGACTTGCTTTGGGTTCTATGATTATGAACACTAGTCCAATTCCTTCTGGCCTTCATAGTCTCCATTAAAAACAAATCTGCTGTTATTATGATGAGCCTGCCTTTGTATGTGACTAGATCTTTCTCTCTGACTGTTTTCAATATCCTTGTTTGTTGTTGTTGCTCTGAACACTTAGTGTTTTGATATGATGAGAGGAGTTTCTTCCTTAGTCCGCTCTGTTTGGTGTTCTGTATTCTGTCAGATCTTGGTAGGCAACTCTTACCTCAGATTAAGAAAGCTTCCTCTGTGATTTTGTTGCAAAAATGTTTTTCACCATTGTCCTGGGCCTCTTCTTCTGTGTCTACTTTTTGTAGGTTTAGTCTTTGTAAAGCGTCCTAGTTCCTGCATGTTTGGTTCTTGGTATTATTTGGATTAGATATTTTCTTTCACTGAGTGATCTAAGTCCTCTACCTTGTCTCCAAGACATCATATTTTCTCCTTCACATGATCTAATCTACTGGTGATATTATGTAGAGGGATTTTAGTCCATCAACAGGGCTACTCTGGCTGAAATACAGATGTGCCCTTAGCACACAACTTTAATCTTTCTGGCTGGAATACTAAGTACTCACCTTTAATCCCAACAATGATGGTAAAGTTGGTTTGTAGGAGGAAGCACTCGTGTTTGAAAGTGATGTCTAATTGAGTGGCAGACAAAGTGATGAATCATAGAAAGATTTGACAGAATAAAATATGCTGATTACTCACAAGAACAGAGAGGAAAGGGAAGGTACTTAAGGGAGCATCAGAGAAGGAGAGAGAGAGGAGAGTTTTAGTGGGAGAGTTTTATGGATGGAGAGAGAGGTTAAAGAGAGAACAAGCTAGACACAGGTGAAGATGAACAAGCCAGAGAATGAGAAGGAGCCAGAACAAGCCAGAGAATGAAAAGGAGCCAGAAGATTAGACTAAGCCAAAGTTAGTCTGAGGCCAAGCAGAGCAATTCAGTAAGAATCAGACAGAGAAGCAATTTGAACCAATCAGCTTGGAGGGAAGTTTGAGCTATAACAGCTGAATTTAACAAGCCAGTCAGAGTTCAGAAAGGGCTAGAAAGAGCAGTAAGTCTCACAGGGTGAAAACATTCTAAGCCTAGATGAGATTGTTTGGAGGCTAGAAACGTCCAGGACTAGGCTTAGGTTAGCAGTAAGACTGAGAGGACAATCACAACAGGTGAATAAAAGTTACTTCTACAACATTGTTTCCTGATTTCTTATTAAATTTCTGAAATTTTTTTAACTTTAAATCTTATTTCATTCTTGCCTGTCTTCAGAGGTTTTATCAAATTTTATTTTGGTTTCTTGACTTGTTTTTCTAATTTCATTTAACTGTGTCCTTACAGTGTACATTCTGGCACTTATTTACATCTTCAGAATTCTTTGGTTATTTTCAACATTGCTATTTTGAATTCATTGTCTTCTATCATCTGGTTGTTTTTCTTAGGGGGCTTTACTATGGACATACAAATTGTTTTGTGGGGATTTAGTATTTGGTTATTCATGTTTGTAGATTTGTAATGGGACCTGAGCTATTGCAGTCAGGTGATGAGTACAATTTACTGGTATGGGAATCTTGTCTCTACTTGCTGAGCAGGTATTTGAAACTCCCTGTTAGCTATTTCAATTTATCATGTGGTAGGCAAGCTATGTGGAGCTTAGAGCTCAGTCCTTGGGCAATTCAGTATTGATGTTTGAATTGAGCGTCAGAAGTAATCCTGGTTTGGCTCAAGTTAAGTGAGGATTCTCAGCTCAGGAGCTGACCTTCTGTAGTGTGAGAAGATTTTCACAGTCAGTCATCAGGGGTTTGAGGGAGATTCTCAGAACTTTGCCTCAGGCAAAGCTGCTGATGAAATCTGGGGTCTTTAACTCTGGGATTTTTAACTCAAGAGGAGAGTTAGGGTTCTAATGGCAAAAGATAGGTGTGAAACACGTGGTCCTCAGGCAAGTTGCAGGGGTAGGTGGAGTAGTTGGTGTGAGTCTAGTATCCTTACCTGGTAAAGGGAGGTTATGGAGGTGGGTAGAGTTGGCAGGGTGAGTTCAGTGTTTATCCAGAAAAGATATATGTGCAGTGTGGGTGGATGGGGTTGGTGGGGGTTTATATTCCCATCTGGAGATATTCAAGTGCACTCAGCCAGGGCCGATAAGGGTAGTGTTGAGAGTTGGGCATCTTTACCTGAGGAGGGAGTGCTGAAAGGGGCATAAGAAGGCAGGTGCTAGATAGGTTTTCAGACCTCCTGAGAGTAATCAGGGTTCAGAGTCCAAAAGCAATGGAGAGTTAAGCAACAGTAGCAGCTGCAGTTCTGAAGGCTAAGCTTCAGTGTAGATGTTGAAGACAAGTGATAGGATCAGCTATGGGAGCAGGAGCTCAGTAGACAGAATGGTTGGAGTTTTCATCTCTGGTCTTTGTTTATCTTATCTCTGTTCCTTTCATCTGTGTCTGTGAAGTTTATGTTGGATCATATCCCATTTTATCTTAATTCCTGTTAAGCTCTATGAAGAGGAAAGATCGTGATACCTTTTCCTTCTGTGTGTTCTTAGTGCTTGGCCTTCTCCCTAGCAAGTGCTGGTGTGTGTGTGGGAGTGTCATGGGGGTGTGTCAATTAACAATCAAGACATGACTCAACAGTTGGAATATATTTTTCTGATATGCATTTTTAAACTTATATGTATTCTTGGCAGTTTATGGCTAGTTGGCTTAAAACCGTATGTTGCTCTTCTCTGTTATTGATTTTGACTGAAGACTTTATAGTTTCTGGCTCCCATTATTCCAGAGGCAGAATCAACTGGACTCTCTGAGTTTGAGGCCAGACTGGCCTGCGTAGTGCGTTCCATGTTGGCTGGGACTTCACAGAGATGCTGTCTCTAAAGAAAGAACAAAGTTTCTTGCTTTCTGTCAGGGGTGGGGGTGGGGGAATTCAGCAGTGACATTCTTTCAAAATACCCAGAAGCATTGAGATGAAGAGTATCTACTCTTGAGATGAAGGTAGTGTGGAAGGGGAATGAGAGTGAAGTATTATGACCCACATGAGTGGACATGCCATGATGGAGCCCATTCTTTTGTATGTAGCCTTACAAAACAGTAATTCAGAAAATTAAAAAAAGAATAAGAGTATCTACCAATGGGAAATGAGGCAAAGAGGATGTAGGGCCCTTTTAAACATTTCTTGTGACTGTGAAACCTTAGAAAATCCAAAGTAAACCTAGTTAAGATAAAAGCTATATTAGATAAAACAAAAATACTTTTCTGTCTTATGCACTGTTAGGACCTGGTATAAAATTTAAAGGATCATGTCAAAATAAATCGGTGGAGTGCCTCTTCAGCATTAGTAATTTCAAAGCATTGAATTATGTATGAAATTAAGTATGAAGCCTACTTCAGGGACCTTTTAGCATGGGGAGTGCATACTGTCGTCCAAAATAGTTGACTCTGCATGAAGAACAAATATGTCCGTATGTATATATACCCGTTAATAATCCACCACTGGAGGCTGGAGAGTTTGTTCATGACATGAGAGTTCCTCTGGCTCCTGAAGATTACTTGGGTTCAGTTCCCAGCATTTAAATGGTGGCTTACAACTGGTTGTTAGTCCAATTTCAGGAAGTATGATACCCTCTTTGACCTCTGTGCGTGTCAGGAATACAGGTCGTACACAGACATGCATGGAAACAAAACACCCATTCACAGGAAAAAAATAAAATAAATGAGAACAGAACAATCCACCTTTGGCTGGTAAGTCTCACTGTATTTGTTTTCTGTAGAGGGGAATTTTCTTAGTATAAAGTTTGGAATTTTTACCCGAGCTGTGGATTTTAATTTCTCAGGACAAGCCTGTCTAAGAAAGTACCTAATATGTTATGCAAATAGACCTTGAGACTGAGCAATCTTAACTAGTATTTTATGATACTACTTAGCTGAAGCCTACACATATTTTAGTTGTAAATCCTGCTAGCATTTCTTACCCCTAATTCTTGACTCTGAATTCTTTTTTTTACATTAGTGCTCACAAAGCAAATTATTACTTTTTCTGACTTCTCAGGACAAACCATACACAGGTGTTTTTTTCAGTTTCAAACAAATTTCCTTATACAGGGCAACTGTGGCCACATCTGGCATGCTGGCTGGCAGATAGCAGAGTGTAGAGGTAAATGGTTGTTAAGAGATTAGTCATATCTTTACAAACCATGACTCATACAATATAAGAACTGTATTTGCAATGTAGAAACTGGAATAGTTCAAATTAGTAGAGCCCCAAGAGTCATAATTGACCTTTGCTTTCATTCCTCTGTCTTGTTTTCACAGAAGTTTCCAGCAGTTCATTTGTCTATGGCCTCTGTCACTTACGGGGAATTTAGACATCTTAACCTTTTGCCCAATAGGTTGTGGAAGGGGAAACTATTACTCTGAGCCTCACTGGCTAAATTAGAACATTTCCTGATATGTACTATTTCTATGTCTGGAGCACAGTGGATAACAGTAATTGCAGTTTTAAGCTGTCCCAGAAGTAGGAGTCTCGAGGGTAGTTTGTCAGTTGTCCTGGCCTCCTGTTTTTTGTTTGTCTGTTTGTTTTGTTTTGGGGGATTTGTTTTTTGTTTGCTTGTTTTGGCTATAGGGGTGAAGGACTGTAAGCTGCCAGTCAATGCACTGTTGGTTGCCTACCTTTGTGGCGTCTTGGAACTGGGATGTGGTTGTCACTAAGCACTGAGCTTAACGCCGAGTCAGGACCCTCTCCTGGCCTCAGTAAGCTTCCTTGAAGGTCTATTGGAGAAGTGGACTTTCTAAATAAAAGCTAATAGAAACTCAGAGAATAGTACCCATACATGGGTTTAAGCCAAAGGAAAATCTGGAGACTACACTGGGTATTCAGGATCCCTTGGTGTACCACCAAACCTTCCTCAGGGTGAGCTTTTACACACACACGCACACACACACACACACACACACACAAACATATCCTGGGTTGACATCCTTTAGTTAACAAGGATGTTGATAACGAGAAGAGTTATTCAGAAGCAGAACTACAGAAGCCTCTCAGGACTATGGACTGTGATGGATTAGGTCTGTGTTTTCTTTTTTGGCAGGTAGTGCTGCTTACAGGCTGAGTTTTACGGCCTGGATGGTACTTCCATCATGGAGTCAGTTGTGCTAACAGTTTGGGCACCTGTAACAGAAACTTAGAATTTAAAAAAAAAAAAAATAGTGCAAGAATTGATAATGACAGGTTTCAAAGCAGATTGATTCCTGCAGAAGGGAGTATCGATGAGGTATTGATGCGGAGTACCCACCAGACTAGAGCACAAGGAACCAAGGCAGGAAACAGTATGTGGTGATGATAGGACAAAGAAGAATCAATCTAACAGGAGTTCTAGGGGGAAAAAAGAGGGTGATGAAGAAGACCAAGATATTTGAAGATATGGTAGTCACTATATTCTCAAAAGAAAAATGCAAACCAGAAAAGATATGTCTGAGTTAGAAACAGACTAGACTTTCAGTAGCCATTGGGTTGGTTAGTACATTTTAAACAAGATTTTTTTGTTTTTTCATTTAGTAGAAGGGTGCTAAAGCAACCAACAGGAAGCAAAAGTGTGCTAAAACCACTTTTATCACAGATAAAAGAAAAACCATTCACAGCTCTTTAAAAAATACCCTTTTTTGGTTTCATGCTAGCTTGGTATTGGAAATTTGTGGTATTTCAAATTACAAATTCAATTACTATGATGAAATTATCTGTTTTAGTTAGCTTGCAAAATAATGAGTAACATTTCATGTACTTAGATTTCCATGGAGCCAGATCATGGTGCTTTGTTTGCTGGGAACAAGCAAAAGAAACTTGTTCTAAGTACTACCATTTGTTTTTTAGACTCCACTTAATCATGGGAGCAACTACATTCAAGGTCCCTTGTTCTAGGGGAACTGGGGACTTCCCAATAGTTAAACAGCTTCTGTTGTAAATAAACTGTTGTCTGAGTCCAGACATCATAGGGACAACTTCTCCATCTTTCTGACAGGGTCAAACAAGTTCATGTTCCCAGGCTCAGGGAGCTACACAGCCTGAATGATGGAAACTCCCTTGGTTAATTCCTTAGGTCAAAATATGATTGGACAATGCTACAGCCCACTCTGCTCATCCTTAATCCATGGTTTTATCCTTTAAATATGCAACACAGCTTCCCCCGGAGGACGAGGTTCAGATCCAGAACTGGCCTCAGAAAATAAAGCTTTCATGTTAAGCTTCTGTATCTGAAGTGAGTTTTCTTAGCTTTTACCCTGAAGCCAACATGTTCAGATTCACACTCCCATCACCCTCCCTTCACCTTCTCCTGCAGATAGTCAAACATATGTTATGCATTGAAATATAGATGTTTGTTTATGATAGAAAATGTGACCATGAATTGGGTTTTATGTTATTTCTTTTCCTTCCTTCCTTCCTTCCTTCCTTCCTTCCTTCCTTCCTTCCTTTTTTTTTTAAATTTTTTTTTTTTTTATATTTCTATGTCAGAATGAGAGTTTTAAGTTTCTTAAACTAGTTTTATTACTTGTCTTCTTTTCTTCTTCATGAGGTCTTTTTGAGGAAACATTGAAGTATACATTCCCTACTTTTCATTGTGGTTACGAGGGATAGGAAAGAATTGCAGTAATGTAGGTGTACCTCAAAGGTTCTGTGAAACTTAGATGCCCCAGGAGACAATGATACCATGGTAGAAGGCGAGTAATGGAGTGGGTCAGCAAAATTAACATATGAAATAAGCTAGTTGGAAAAAAAAAAAAAAAAAAAGACTGGAAAGTGACCGGGGTTAAAAAATAAAGCATGTGAGATAAATAGACTAGGGATTTCCATGGGGAAGGTGGGTGCTATGTGTGAATGACCTATAAAGGGCATGGTTGTGGGCCGGGGCTTTTCAGCCTCAGACCTCCCTTCCTCAGCTCTCTAGCCCACTTCAATTTTCCAGTGTGCCTTTCCCTTTTTGAATAAACTGTCTCTGTTTCTACCACCCTCCGTGTGTTCCTGGTCCACTTCTCTGTTTCAGGACAAAAAGGTTGAAACTCTCAGCAGATGTCCTGTGGACTCTGTCCATACCTACAACAATATTTCTTATTGGTTGGTCGGACTTCTTAATAAGTCTTGATTGTCAACAAAATAATATAGAACGGTATACCTCCAAGTCATCTAGAACAAACTGATATCTTACTTAAAGCACAGATAATAACTAACCGTGGTGGTTTGAATAAGAATGGCTGCTATGGGTTCATATATCTGAATGCTTGGTCATTAGGGAGTGGCACTACTTGAGAGGGATTAGGAGATGTGTCCTTGGTAGAGGAAGTGTGTTTCTGGGGGTGCACTTGGAGGCTTCAGAAGCCCAAGCTGGCCTCAGTGGCTCTCTCTTCCTGTTGCCTGCAGATCCAGATGTGTAATTCCCAACCTCTCCAGCACCATTTTTGCCTGCATGTCTCCATGCTCCCTCCCATGATGGAAATGGACTAAACCTCCGAAACTGTAAGCAAGTTCCAATTAAATGCTTTTCTTTATAAAAGTTGCCGCGCGCATGGTATCTCTTCACATCAATAGAACACTAAGAGTATCCACAAGCCTGATGTATCTGTTCTCTTTCTAATTTTTACCATGCTTTATTACATATTTTCTCCATCTTTTTTAATAATTATTTTTATTTTTATTAATTACAATTTATTCACTTTGTATCCCCCCCTGTACCTCCCTCCCTCCTCCCCTCTCAATCCCACCTTTCCTCCTCCCCACCTGTGTCCCTCTCCCAGTCCACTGAAAAAGGAGGTCCTCTTCCCCTTCCCTCTGATCCTAGTCTATCAGGTCTCATCAGGAGTAGCTGCACTGTCTTCCTCTGTGGCCTGGTAAGGCTGCTCCCCCCTCAGGGGGAGGTGATCAGAGAGCAGGCCAATCAGTTCATTTCAGAGACAGTCCCTGTCCCCATTACTATAGAGGCCACTTGGATACTGAACTGCCATAGGCTACCTCTGTGCAGGGGTTCCAGGCCATCTCCATGAGTGGTTTTTGGCTGGAGTATCAGTTTCAGAAAAGACCCCTGTGCCCAAACTTTTAGGATCTGTCGCTGTCCTTGTGGAGCTCCTGTCTTCTCCAGGTCTTACTATCTCCCACTTCTTTCTTAAGATTTCCTGCACTCTGCCCAAAGTTTGGCTATGAGTCTCAACATCTGCCTTGATACCCTGCAGGGTAGAGCCTTTCAGAGGCCTTCTGTGGTAGGCTCCTATCCTGTATACAAGGACATCTGCTCAAACATGTTTGTAGCAGCTTCATTTGTAGTAGCCAGAAGCTGGAAACAGCCCAGATGCCCCTCAGTTGGGGAATGGATACAGAAATTGTGGTACATCTACACAATGGAATATTACTCAGCAGCAAAAACAAGCAAATCATGAAATTTGTAGGTAAATGGTGGGAACTGGAAAAGATCATCCTGAGTGAGGTATCCCAGAAGCAGAAAGACACACAGGGTATATACTCACTCATAAGTGGATATTAGACATATAAAATAGGATAAACATACTAAAATATGTACACCTAAGGAAGCTAATCAGAAGGAGGACTCAGGCTAAGATGCTCAATTCCCATTCAGAAAGGCAAAGAGGATGGATATTGGAAGAGGGAGAAAACAGGGAATAGGACAGGAGCCTATTTTCTCTTTCTTTATTAACATCCTCATAGCTTATCAAGTTTCCAGATTATACACTAGCCAGGGTTGAATTCAGATGTAGCAGTGTGAGGGGTAGGCTGCTTGGGTCTGAGTCCTGGCTTTTTTTTTCCTTTTAATTTAAATTGTTTTATAATCTCAGGAAATGAAAGTTGTGTTTCAGTCCCCAGGGTTGTTAACAATGATTAAACTGCACATTAAGTATAGGTGGATATTATTTGTAGAAGAGGTCAAATTATCCTCTTCATGAAATATAACAAATATATCGCTAAAATATTAATATTTCCTAAAACATTCATGTTCATTGTGAGCTTCTAGAAAGATGACCCCTGACCCTCAGGCTAGTGTGTAGCTGGTGGTAGAGGGCCTATCTAGCATGCACAAGGCCCTGGGTCCAATCCTCTTCACTGCAAGAAACAAAACAAAAATGAAAACAGAAAACAAAACAACAACAAAAAAAAAACAAAGCCCAAACAAAGCTTCTTAGGACCCTTGAACCGAAAATGGTCTACTTTGTAGTTTTCTGAGATGTGAAGGGCTGCTAATATACAGAACACAACATTAGCTATATCATTAGTGGTGGCAAAAAGGAAATGAGAGAGATAATTATAAATATAGTGTATCAATACAATATTTGAATTAAATAATTATGAACATATAAAATATTTAGATTATTCCCCCTGAAGGAAGACTTTAAAAACTGTTTGCTGTTGCTTTCCTTATGTTAACTAGAAGTCTCAGCACCCACTGTATTACTGAAACTGCTATTTACTCAGAATGATCTTGAACCTAAAACAGAAATATGTCAACAGCTTAGTCCCTTGAGTTGTTTGACATATGGCTAATGTCCATCTGGCTAAACTCTAGGCTAAGGACAAACATTTTATATTACTTCCTTGTTACGTAAGCAGGAGTGAACAGAACAAGTCCTTAAAACTGCAGGCGGGGGCGGGGGGAGGTTTGGCATATTGTAATAGCCTGCAATCACAAGCACACTGTGGTCTTCTGGCTTTTCCAGCATGTTCCAGTCTTTTGAATTATCTACTTGTTTTATCAGATAGAGCTACTTTCCTGGGAGGCAAAATCTTTCTTGTTGAGCACATTCTAGATGTGCCAAGAGAGAGCTTCATGGTTGAAGATACATTCTACTGTGTATCTGACATGAAGCAGTGGAGGCAGAGCATTATGAGATCGCTTCCTGACCATCAGGACAAACCTGCATAGCAACCAAAATCTCTGTGCATTCAGAAGTGATATTAAAGCTAGCCTTCCAATGCCTCTGACAAGCCATAGTCAGTAACATTCCGCTCACCTAGGCACTTCCCATTTCTGTGCCAGTCCTTTCGTTATTCCACATGGGCTGATAATTTCCTGCCATTTTGAACTCAATGATATATTTAGAGAGGGTTTCATTCCGAGATCATAGACTAGAGGCTGCCTCATGGTATGTCAAGTAAGGAGGTCAAAATAAGAAAAGCTGGAAATAAAAGATATAAAGAAAAAAGAACTTTGAGTTTTGGTGTGGGGAAGAAAAGAAGTGACAGCTACAAAAAGAAAGAAAGACAGAGAGAGAGAAAGAAAGGAAGGAAGGCAGAAAGGAAAGAAGAAGAAAGATGGAAAACTATCTAGTTAGCAGTCAGAGTCTGGTCTCACTTGGTAAACACTGCACCGCCTTCCCCTCATAACCTGGCAGAAGAAACAAGGAAGAGGAGACTAGGAGGCTAGGAGGAGTTTGCCATTTCTCTTTGGCTCCTCAGGTAAGTTGGCTCTAACCCCAGCACCAAGGCAGCAGAGGAGAGTGATGGCCTGAAAATGAGCAAACACCTAGTGTACTCAGACCTGGAGAAGCAGTTCTCACTTCCAGAAACTAAAGTGTGAGGCTGAACCCAGACAGAGAAGAAGAAATTGGTCCCCAGAGGACTTTGAGCAAGTTCTGCATGATGATTTTGGGAATCTGAAATTCAGTGCCCATACCCTTCTCTGTGACCAGTAGGACCAAGAATCTGGCCACAAGAAAAGAGCAGAGTTGGGCAGGATCTTGCTTCTATCTACCAGAATTTGGCAACGGGGAGCTGCTTAAGTGGGTGCATGGACACAGCCTCAAGGAAAGATTAAAGGAGCCTGAAGGCAGTACATCATCCTCCCACCTGCTCTGTAGGCAGCCTGAGAACCTTCAGAATTCTGAGATGGATGTGGGTAAAAGTGTGTTGGGGTATGGTTTGCCAAAATATGAAGAAGGTGTGATACCCTATCTCCAACATCTGCCCTACCCAAGGGTGTGTGTGTGTGTGTAAACTGAACGAAGGAAACATGGGAGGCCTGGTCAGGAAGAAGAATTTACTACCTGCCATTTTATTTGATGACTGTTTGTGGCTACATACTTTTGAAATTTTAACTTTTTTTATTCTAATTTTATATATCATGTATATCTTTATGACAGTTTTACAACATCCCACACTAAGACATGTACACAAGACATGGTAGCTTCTCAACATGGGGAAACGAAGGTGATGTGCCACAGATTTCAGAGTCCGGCTTTAAAAAGTGTTCGGTGACCAGATACAAGACTAAAACAAGCAGATAAAGAATTGAATTCAAACCTGGACACAAAGGGTTATAAAAACCTAAATTCAAGATTTAGACAAAAAAGTTACAAAAATGGATGTAAGAAACAGTAAGTAGAAAAAAATTAAAAGAAAAAGAAAAAAATCAGCAAGGAAGTAGATATACCTCCTCCCCTCCCCCCCACACAAAGAACTAAACAGAAAGCCTAGAGATGAGAGAATCAAGCAAAGACAGACCAGAATGAACACTGCCTTTTCAACACCGCATGGGCATTGTTATCTGCACATGATCAGCCAATCAGCATTCCAGTGGGCGGTACTGATTGAACTCTGAGATTTATAAAGGAAAAAAAAAGTTGACTTGAATGTGGGAAGGTACATGTTAAAGAATGTTTTGAGAGAATGGGAAGAAGAAGTCTGGGTGGAAATGGTGCATTGTATATGTATATAAAATTATCAAAGAATAAAACAACTCTAAACAAACAAACAAACAGAAAACCACAGCAGAAAGTGGAAAATGCCATCAATGGGGGAAATTAAGCAGACGAACCATCTCAGAGATGGAGAACAAGGTTGCATTATTAATACATAGCTAAAGAAAACAAACATATATATATGGAAATCAGTCAATGAATATGACCAAATGTTCATGAAGTTTGGTATCGTCTCAAGAGACCAAATGTATTCCACCAGGTAAAGAAATAAAAGATGAAACCAAATAGCTTAGACAAGCTACTCAATGATAATTTCCCACACATAAATGAGGAAGGACCCAAACATGAGAGGTATTTAGAACCCCAAAAGACAAGACCAAAGAAGTGTCTCCATAACATATCATGTTAAGATCTCAAAAATACATTCAAAGAACAGTGTGAAAAGCTATAAGGTAGTACACAAAGGCAGAAACACAGGAATAACATCAGAATTGTTATCAGCAATCCTAAAAGTCAGGGAAAAACAGATGGTATATTTTAAAGCTTCAAAAGTAAATTACTGTTGATCAAGATAGATAGACCTCACAAAATCATCTGTTAAAATGGATGTAGAAATAAGACTATTTCTAGACATACATAAGTTAATGTCTGTGACAGCAAAGTCAGCACCACAGAAAATTCCTTTTTTTAATTAAACTTTTATTTTTTATATTAGTTACAGTTTATGTATCCCAGCTGTAGTCCCTTCCCTCATTCCCTCCCAATCCCACCCTCCTTCCTTCATCTTCTCCCTGCCTCTCTCTAAGTCCACTGATAGGGGAGGTCCTCCTCCTTTTCCATCTGATCCTAGCTTATCAGGTCTCTTCAGGACTGGCTGCAATGTCCTCCTCTGTGGCCTAGCAAGGCTGCTCCTACCTCGGGATGGAGGGGAGGAGGCAGATCAAAGAGCTAGCCATTGAGTTCATGTCTGAGACAGTCCCTGTTCCCCTAATTAGGGAACCTGCTTGGATACTGAGCTGTCATGGGCTACATCTGAGCAGGGGTTCTAGGTTATATCCATGCATGGTCCTTGGTTGGAGAAACAGTCTCAGAAAAGACCCATGTGCCCAGATATATTTGGTCCTTATGGAGCTCCTGTCCTCTCCAGGTCATACTAACTCCCCCCTTCTTTCATATGATTCCCTGCACTCTGCCCAAGATTTGGTTATGAGTCTTAGCATCTGCTTTGGTACACTGCTAGGTAGAGTCTTTCAGAGGCCCTCTGTGGTAGGCTCCTGTCCTGTTACTTGTTTTCTCCTTCTTCCAATGTCCATCCCATTTGTCTTTCTAAGTGAAGATCTTATCCCGGGTCCTCTTTCTTGTTTATCTTCTTTAGGTGTACAGCTTTTAGTATGTTTATCCTATCTAGAATCCACTTATAACTGAGTATGTACCATATGTGTCTTTCTGCTTCTGGGATACCTTCACATCAAATGATCTTTTCTAGATCCCACCATTTGCATGCAAATTTCATGATTTCCTTGTTTTTAATTGCTGAGTAGTATTCTATTGTGTAAAAGTACCACAATTTCTATATGCATTCCTCAACTGAGGGACATCTGGGTTGTTTTCAGGTTCTGGCTATTATGAATAAAGCTGCTATGAACATGGTTGAGCAAATGTCTTTGTTGTATACTTGAGCATTTTTTGGATATATACCTAGGAGTGGTATAGCTGGGTCTTGAGGTAGTACTATTCCTAATTGTCTGAGAAAATGCCAGATTGATTTCCAAAGTGGTTGTACCAGTTTACATTCCTACCAGCATTGGAGGGAGGTTCCCCTTTCTCCACAACCTCGCCAGCATATGTTGTCACTTGAGTTTTTGATTCTTAGCCATTCTGATGGGTATAAGGTAAATCTCAGGGTTGTTTTGATTTGTATCTCCCTGATGACTAAGGATGTTGAGCATTTCTTTAAGTATTTCTCTGCCATTCAATGTTTCCCTATTGATAATGCTCTGTTTAGAAAATTCTTAAAGGAATACTCTGCTCAGAGAAAGACTGAAGATTACATGAAACACACACGGCATGGAAGTAGCAGATGAACAAAGAATTGGGAAAAAATGACCCATGTTCAACACAGCAAACCTGCAAACATCTAACGCATCCAGGAAAGGAAGAAAGCAATTCCCCATAAACTAACATAAGAACACGAAACAACAAAGTCTTAGCTTGGCTCAGTGGCTCACACCTTTAATCCCACCACTTAGGAGGCAGAGGCAGGCCTTTGTGAGTTCAAGGCCAGCATGGTCCAAAGAGCGAGTTCCAGAACACAGAAACCTTGTCTCAAAAAACAGAAACAAAAACAAAATAAAAAGAAAAGAAAACACCGAAATAACAATAGCAAAGCCTTCTCAGTTATAACCCAGAAGGCAAATGCCTTTAAGTAATCGATTAAAAGACATAGTCTAACAGATCAAACAACAAGATATGACTATCTGATAGCTCCAAGAAGATCCCATTGTTAACTAGAAAGACATCTAAAAACTGATAGGCAAAGGTTGGAGAAGGAAATACCAAGCAAGTGGAAGCTGCCTAGAAGCTGCCGCAGAGATTCTTACATCTCTTAAAGTAGATATACAACCTAAATGCTAGTGAAAGGGACTATTAATATAGAGGATGTAACTATCTTAAATATTTATGCAATAGATTTGACATCTCCAATTCCATCAAGCAAAAAGCAAGTAAAAGGTCATCTAGGCCCTGGGATAATAGCAGTGGGGGTTCAATATCCCAATCTCATTGTGATAGATCTCCCAAATAAAAATATCAGCAAAGAAACCTGAGAGACAAATGAACCTTCACACCAAATGCATTTGACAGAGGTCTACAGAATGTTCCACAAGACAGAGAGAAAACACACAGACTTTACAACGGCCCATGGACGCTCCACTGAAATTGATCACATCATCGGTTATGAAGCAAGAAAGCAACAAAATAATTTCTCAACCCTTCAGACCACAGTGGAATGAAACCAGAGGCCAACAGGCAAGACTAACCTCAGAAACACACCCATATTTTGAAACAGAATAACATGGTTTTGAACAAACAATGGGTTGTTGAAGAAATTAGGGAGAAATTCTAAAAGTTCCTACTACCTAAGGAAAAACGAGTAAAGAGATATGGAGGTGGCTTAGTAGGTAGAGTGTCTGTCCAGTCTGTGTGAAGAGCGGAGCTCAAATCCCCCAAACCTAAGAATGGCCAACCTCTGTAGCATGCACGTGAAATCTCAGTACTCCTATGGTGAGATGGAAGGCAGAGACAGGAAAATTTTCAGAGCTTGGTGTACATAGTGGGGAACAACAAAGAGACCTTTGCCAGAAGCTACAGCAGCATCTCTATCCCGCCCCTCACTTTTAGCCCGGTAGGCATAGGCACTATGGCAGCACAACATATATCCACAAATTGGACAGAGATAATCTTCTTGGTGGGTTAGTCCCAGAGAGGACACTCGGCCTGCGATCGTCATAATTTGTCTTGTACAGCATGTCTAGGAAAATTTTCCTGGTGTTACATGCTTGGATATTCAAATTATCCCAGTTGTTAGCTGTATTCCTGGAGCTGTTTCTCCTCTGAAGGCAGCCAAATCGGAGGGTAGTGGTTGTGACCTGTAATATGCTGTGAGTGACCGTCCTGTTTGTCACAGGATAGTCTGTTTTGCTGAATAGACCCAGTTGACAAGAGGAGGTGGTCGTAGAAGCTCAACAGACGTCTCCTAGCAGCAGAGCGACAGCTATCTGGAGACACTTTTCTTGTTCTGGATTCTATTTAAACAAACCTTTTCGCTGGGTTATAAGAGGAACGGGCCAGATAGACCTGGCCAATAGAATATTACTGCCTTCAAAATAAAGGGCAAGCTAACTCTCAGTAAATGGAAGATGAGTGTACAACATATTCTACACTTTTCTAGGACTTTCCATACACACCAAGGCATTTCTCTCATAGGGTATTAGAGCACTTATTTAGTTTTATTTACCATCCAGAGTTTTTGAGACCTGTATTTCAATCATTGCTTTGCCTGTATCTGAGATTTAAGGAAACGCAACACAGATGAAATCCAAAAAGGCAGGCATGCTCTGTGCTTTGAAAGCTGAATTTTGGGCTAGGCTGCCAGCATGAGGAAGGGTGTCTTATGACCATGAGCAGTAGCAGTGAGACACAGCATTGTGTCAGCTGATACCTTACTGTGTATACTATTGCCAAGCAACAATGTTTAACTGACAAAGCAGAATAAATGCTGGCCCAGAATCTGTGGCATTAAGTTATTCCTTAATAACTTACATATGGTTACACATATGTACACTGTGACTACACATTTGGGGTCACTTTGAATGGAAGCTTTGGCTTTTGTTAAGTTGTGTCTGCAGGGGTTTTAGTCATACTGTTGGGGACAATCCACTTAGTACTTAGGAGTGTTGAAGAATGCATTAACATTTTGTATGAAGTCAGTCATGTTTCAATTTAAGACAAGCAGGAGTAGAAAGCTTCAGCAACCTGTCCTTCTGTCTAATAATGATTGCTGTTTCATAGTCTGAAATAAGTCCAGAGCTTTTCATCTGATGATGGGGTTGGCATGCTGACCTTAGAGCCATTGTAAGTTGAAAATGCACTAAAGGTACTTTTTTTTTTTTTTCAATGCAGTTTATTTAGGAACCTTGAACAATCATCTGACCCTGGGGAAAGCCAGCCCACTTTAAATAGCCTCTGGGCAGCCAACCTCAGTATGCCACGTGGGCAATGCAGATAGGTCCACATCCATGGAAGCAAGCCAGATCCTCAGCCTTAGCCAAATGTGGAGTTGTTTGTGACAGAGAGCACTCACCATCGGGAAGGTGGAAGGCGGAAACCAGCTCCATCTTTCAGGAGTGGCATTACGCAGCTCTCTACAGTCCCCCCTTTTTGTTTTGGACGCATCAGGCAAGAGTAGAGGTCTGATCTCTGATATTAGCACTAAAGGTACTTTACCTACTGAGCATCACAGCTTAGCCACGCAGTATGGAGTGTCAGTTACTGATCAGGTAGCCGACAGGGGGCTACAACTGCAGTGCCTCGTGATAGGAGAAAATTCTTGTCTCACCTTACTAGACCACCAATATAAAAATTCAGCCATTCAAAGTGTAATGTTGTAATGTTGAAGCCCATCACTTCTGTTCTACTAGAAGTCCGTGGTCATAAGCTAAGTCACCATGAGCTGAAGATCACCTGTGTGTTGGACCTCTTGAGTCTAGCTTGTGCCTTGAAGCTCAACGGAACACTTGTGGCATCAAGCAGATACTTCAGTGAACAGATTTTTTGGCAAATTTTGATTACATTTCAGTGTATTCTCCCATAGCCCATTATGCCATGACCCTCTGGGAGGGCTGTCTGTGTTTCTGGTGCAGCCGCTAGAGTGTGGTGGGCAATGGCGACCTGTTTCTTCAAATGTCGGAGTTTCTGATCTCTGATGCATTTGTTTTCTCAGGGACAGGCATAAGACAGGCTGGTGTGAAAGGAGGCTTAAAGGAATTACATTGCTTTTTCTCTCCACTCTGGGAGGGAAGCATTCCAAGAAGTCTTTGTCAGATAGTTGGCTAACTGTGGAGACAAAAGACAAGAAAATTTAAGGGCCAAGTAAAAGCAGATGATGTGAACTGTACAAAAATAATTTGGAAAGTTACAGACAGTTGCACCCCTTCAAAAGCAAGACTTAACACAATCCCTGGAGACCTACAGAATTAAATTATCAGAGTAACCCCAACACAATTTCTGCCACACTTGGTCCTCAACTACGCATTTCAAAAAATGTCCAAAGAATGGCTCATTTGAAAAATAAAATATGTTTTAAAATTTTTAATTTTTATTAATTACAGTTTATTCACTTTGTATCCCAGCTGTAGCTCCCTCCCTAATCCCCTCCCAAACCCACCCTCTTCTCTGATGACCAGTCCAATGATAGGGGAGGTCCTCCTCCCCTTCCATCTGACCCTAGTCTATCAGGTCTCATCAGGACTGGCTTCTTTGTCTTCCTCTGTGGACTGGTAAGGCTGTTCCCCCCTCAGGTGGAGGTGATCAAAGAGCCAGCCCAGGAGTTCATGTCAGAGACAGTCCCTGGTCCTATCAAGAAAAAGAAAATATTTTCTAGCGGTATTTTCCATGAGACTCAGATATTAGAATTATTATTTAAGGACACTGAGTCATCTATCCTATGTATGTACAATAAAAAAAGAAAGCTGTATGAAGAGAGGAAGGGGGCTGAGAAAGTAATATATAAACAAAATGAGAGTGCCGACAAGGAGTTAAGAATATGAAAAGGAAGCAACCAGTAACTCAGGCAGGAGGAGTATGGGAACGGAGCTAATGGGATCTTTAATAAGATTATCTGATTTCTCCTGACAAACTGAAGAGACTAGAGACAGTGGGAGGACCTGTCTAGAGGAGGGGAAGGACAAAACCTAACTTCTGTAGCTGTGTTTGTTTGGGACAAGATCTCACATGGTAGCCCACTCACCTCGAATTTATAGCATTGTTCCCACGTCAGCCTCCCAAATGCTGGGATTGCAGATGTGTTTTACCATGCTCACACACAAAATGTCTGTGAGAATCAACTTAGGGGGAAAGTTTCTTTTTCTGCTGGCTTCCAAGGGCTTAGTCTTGTTGCTTTGGGGGTGATGCATCATGGTAGAAGTGCATGGTGAAGGGTTCTTGGTCACTTCATGGCAGCCAAAACCCAAAGGTTGGGGGGACGCTCCACTTTCAAGGCTTCATTAGCCTCCTCAAGGACATTCTCCCAAAGGACCAACTTCTCTCAGCATGACCCCACAGCTTAAAGGTTCTACCGCTTCCAGCAGAGGCACAGGCTGGCAAGGAAGCTTTAACACAGACCTTCCAGGACCCTTCCAAACTATAGCTTTGTAGACATGTCAGTTAAGAATGCTATAGTTGGCCAAAGCATCCTTTAATGATGAAGAAAATGAAACCATTTACACATAATTAACAGAGGAAGACACCACCAGGAGAAACACTCTCTGAGAAATGCTAAAAGAAAGTCCCCCAAGCAATAGAAAATATACAGATCATAATGTTGACTCATAGCACAAAGAATGATCATAATCTTAGTAAAATATATACAGGTGAGGGGAAAAATGCTCTCAGAGTTACAGTATTTTGGCATCATTTGGAACCTCTCTCTTTTGACTATATAATTTACTGAAAATGCATAAATTAACAACTGGAAATGCATGATAATGAGCAGGTAAAACTAGAAAGATCATAATAGGGAAGTAGATACAGGCATGGGGGTACCCTCATTTAGTCCTAGTACTCAGGAGGCCTAGGCTGAGGATCTTTGTGAGTTTGAGGTCATCTCAGTCTACACAGTCGGCTCCAGGACATCAGGGATTACAGGAAGACACCTTGTCTAAAAAACAACAAAGAGTGGTAACAAGAGCGAAAAAGAATGAAAGTTGAGAAAGATCTTTTTTTTTTCTCATTTCATCATTTATTTAAATGTTGAAGCTCTAGCACTAAGTTTTTACAAGCTGATGAACACTGACAAATTATTTCTCCCACAGAACTATAACCACACATTCCCAGACAGTATAAATACATTAATACACATCCCCATTTTATCGATTACATAATAAAACAAATGATCAAGTAGCCAATTATTAAGTTTCATCACTCAAAGGGCATCTAAAATATGTCTGCTCAGTTCATGAGCAGATCCCATGTCTTCTTTTTTTTCAAGAGAAGTTGGGGAGAGAAGGGGAAACATCATAATAGGGGAGAAAGAGGAAGCATGAAAACAAAATAAAAACAAAACAAACTACAGGTTAAAGTTTGTGTACAGCTAAAGTTTGTGTTGAAACAGCTAAAATTAAGTTCTTGTTTGTCCTGTCCATGTTATACTTTCTGTTTTCAGTTAAAAAAATGTGTTCCTCTTTATGATTTCCTAAGTCTTTGCAAGGTTTCTGTTTACAGCTAAGAGTAAGTTTCTGTTTCTTAGATCTGAAGTAACCTCAAAGACATGTTTCCCAACCTACACTAAACCTGTTACTCCACTCATTTCCCCTGTGCTTTGCCTTCATTGTTCTATTAAACACTGTGCTAACAGTCACCTCTCCACTGTGAACACCTTAACTCTCTCAGAAGGGACCTCAAGAAGCCAGCTGCTATCTCAAATCCAGAATTAGGGTGAGAGACAGCTGGCTGGCCAGTCCTGTGTGCTCCCCCAAATACAAAGCACAGCTTGCTTTAATTCTACAGTTGTGGATTTGGTCCTCTCTCCTCACAGTTCTCAAGTTTAACAGAAGCATTATGGAGTGAGGGTATGGGTATGTGACAAGAAAGCAGAAGTGTGTATGCTAGGGAGGGAAAAAGGGAAATTAAACAGAACTGGGGAGATGATCTATATAGGCAATGGGAGAGCGAAGAAAGTGAGAACAACTTTCAACATCACATGAGTATGAAAAAATGTATGAAAATGCCATCACAAGCCCTATTAGTCTGTTAGCTTAAAGATTAACTTGAAAAATTAAATACCTAATGTTCAAAGATGTAATGTGTGACAGCATATAAAAGAGGAGACAATGCATAAGATGAAATTAAATGTCAGTACGTCTGTCGCAGCCACAGTGGTATCACATTTAGGATTTCAGTCATGATCTTGAACAGTTTCCTAGTGAGATGCATAGCCCCGCTTGACCAGCGGGTTAGGCAGAGCATGGAGCGAGGCAAATTCCGGGAATGGATAGGTGGTACTGGATGCACAACAGTGTAAGCTCTGCAAATCCAATAGTGACATTTATAACTAAATTTACTTTGCCTGAAAATTCAGGTCTTTCCTGGCAGGCTGCTTTAAAAACGCCTATATTTTTTTGTATGGAATGGACGTTGTTGGTTTGAAGACATCAGCGTTCGACCTTGAATGGAGGGTACGTTTTAGAAGTCAGAACCTACCTGTATTATTACACACTGCTATGTTACCAAGGCCCACCATGACCTGGAAGTTTACAGCTATACTGAACTATGGTTATGCCTTCATTTGAAAACAGAAACAGTGATTTCAAAATAAGATGCTGCCCACATCTTATTTTAAGAATCAAATATAGAAGCTGACGAGTTATCGAAAACCATTTGTTACCTAAAGATATTATTAAGGTCTTGTAATTTCTAGCAACGAACACACCACATAGACCCATAGCAATTTCAATGAATGCAATGAGAGATTTATAGTGTGAGTGCTGACCCCAGTGTATGTCAGGCCACTGGAACACAGCTGAACAGCATTTGGGGTTTCAGCTTCTAACAACTAGGGAAGTTGGGAGAGCAAGAACAAGGAACTGAAGGCTTCGGGGGCCGGCTGTTCAAGGGAAGAAACTTTTTGCCATTCTAGAGACTGTTTTCTTCTAAAAGCACTAAAGTTTAAAATCCCACATGTATGCTGTATTTTAAGTTAATATCGTATGTAAGCATCTAATGGAAGGCCAACTTTTGCTCTTTTTTTAAAAAAAATTAGGACACTGAGTTTATTTGTTTTTATCAGTATATTACAAGATAATGGGGTTTCACTGTGACACAATCATGCATGAACATAATGATGTTTGCCTTTTTCCTCTGCAGTGAGCCATGATAGAAAGACACGGAAAAGTAAAGGGACACAGGAAAGAGAAGGGCACCCCTCACCCAGGACTCTAAACCTATCAGTGTCTGAGCATCAAGAATCTCTGCGCAACTATCAGAAACATGCTGTGAGCATCACATGCACACACAAGAACCACCCTTAAAAGGAGCATATGTCATCTTGGAGTTTAATCTTCCCTCCCATCCGTAAACACTTTCTGAGAACACGATAAGCAAGATCAGACGTGTTTATGATTGAGCCGTAAGCAGAGGACTTCCTGGTGACTTATCAGTGTGCACACCCAACACGAGGCGCTTCATGTTCTTATTTACAAAGGAAAATTCCTGAGATAAAACCAGTAAAAAATTTAAATCCTTCGAGCAATGTAAGCGCAAAAATCAAAAACCACGTTGAGTAGGGTCTGGAGAGACAGCTCGGAGGTGAAGAGTGCCGGCTGCTCCTGCAGAAGATCCAGGTTCAGTTCCCAGCACCTGCCGGGGGCCTCACAGCGATCTGGGAGTCCAGTTCCAGAGGATCTGACGGCCTCTCCTGGCCTCCACCAGAACTTCATGGACAGGGTGTACAGACATACATGCAGGTAACACACACCCACACTTAAAATATAAATACGTAATTCAATCTTTAAAAATAGGCAGTGTTGTAGAGACACTTAAATGTGCCTCTTTTGTCAGGCCATGCCCCACTGTAAGAGCTTAATTACTGCTGTAACAAAGTCCTGCTCACACCCCACAACCCATGCTTAAACTTATATTTTTAAACAATTAAATCCAACTTTGCTTGGTATTGAGTCATCCTGAAATTTTTCTCTCCAGTGGAAATCAAGACCATCAGCTTCACCCAAGTTGAGGTCCACAAACAATAACAAAACAACAAAACAAAAACTGCTCAGGCTGCTCCAGCCAGCTGTAAGGAGTGCTGTCTTATGCTGCTATCCAAGACTGATAAACCTCCCTCACATCCTACCACTAAACCTGTGTCCACGTTTTCAGTATTTTATTTCCCTCTAGTTCCTACAGATGAACATGGGACACTTGTCTTTCTGAGTGGCCCCGGTTTCATCCAGCTCCCTGTAGTAATTATTCTCAGTAGAATACACATGTATTGCACTTTAGAAAGACTGAGTTAAAGTGAGGGTCCTAATTTTTTCATCTTGGCTTCTTCAGCTTTTGAAGAAAGATCAGTAGCCAAAAGATTCTGCTTCCTTCGTTTTATGCTTCAGATCTAAAGAGGAACATATATTTATTTGAACAACAAAGGTCCCTGTAGCACCAGGTTATTGGTTACGCAAGGTCCTCTAGAGAAACAGAACCCATAAGGTGTATATTATAAAGGGGATCATGATGGCTAACTTCCACTCCCAGCTTGACACAACCTGGAGTCAAGTCCCAACAAAGGACTTATTGTACTGTGTGACACCATATCCGCTGAGTAATCCACTATGAATGGAAATAGGCATGGTGGGGAGGAAGAGAACTAGGCAATGCTCAATCCAGGAAATTCAGCTGCCTCACTATGGTGATCAAAGCCTGGAAAACCCTAGGGAGTCAGTGGTGTCAAATGAAGTAAGCTGGAGGAGGGGCCAGTTCATCATCATCACCATTGTCACCACCAAAACCACCACCACCGCCACCATCAACAGCAGCACTAACAGCACAGATGCAATAGATACACCTGCTTGTAGGCGTAGCTGATTTCTTCTGTAATTTGGTTTTCCCATGAAGTCACATGGCAGAATTTACGCTGAAAGTGTGTTCCTTTGTCCCAGTTACCGTCCCACAAAGCACTCTGCTGTTGGACACACTCACACAGTCACAGGTGTGTTCCATCAGTCCTAGGTAACTCTTTAATCTAGTCAGGTCATCTACAGAGGTCAACTAACCCTAATGCTTTATCACAGATGGGAAGCAAGGGATGAAAACCAAATTCAAAAGCAGATAGGGGACTTGAATAGATCTTTATTCAAAAGATAGGCAAAAAAAAAAAAAGGCTGACAGGCATATGGGAACATGTTGAGTATCACTAATCATACTTTATTTTTCAACGTCTGCAAAAATACAAGCCAAGCCAAGCAAGCAGTAACTTGTAGCTTAGCAGAGGAGATAGGCAATGAGCTTTCTCTTTAGCATAATTAACTACGTAGGCAGTTTCATTATTTGTTAAGCAACACAATGGCACAATGGTTTTTTTTGCAATAAATTTGGATCATAGGGTTTGTTGTGAAAAAATACTTTCAGTGAGATTATCTCATGTGAAGTAGGACCAAGACAATTTCATTTTTTCCATAGTTTCCAAGAATCCATTTCAGAGATTGGAGTGGTATGGAACCAACATTTCTTTTCTTTCTGTTTACTGTTTCTTCCTTCATCCCTTCTTTGCTCCCCCTACTCTCCTCCTCTGCTTTGGAAGTACTATGGATTGAATCTAGGGCCTTGTGCCTACTAGCTGAGTATACTGCCAAAGACCTATAGCCCCAGACCTTGTTTTACCTTTTATATTACGGAAGGGCTTTGCTGAGTTGCATGGGTTGGCTTTGTGCTTACTTTGTAGTCCAGGCAGGTGTTGAACTCCCATTCTCCTGGTTCAGCTTCTCAGGAGGGGGTATGGGCCAGTGATGCCAGGCCTGGTGTGAAGTCAACATTTGTCATGCTGGCTTTGACCACAATCCCATTCACTCCATTGATAAATGGCCTCAAGAAGAATCCAAATGAAGGCAGGATATCTGTGCTTGACTTGACCTTCTGTAGCTGGCTTGCATAGCACCTAATATTTAGTTTGGGGTACTAGTGTGCACCCCACCCCCAATTTGGTTCCACTTGGAAGCACACACATGGCTTTCTGGGTGCCACTCTGCAGACTTCCATACATCACCAGGTGTGAACTAACGGCAGGGAACTAAATTTTAAGAAGCGTGGCCTAATAGTGTAGGAGAGTATGGTAGACATAGGATATTTTAATTGGAATCTTTCCACTGCTGTTAGTTATTTAGAATGTCCCTAGTGTCTAGGTGTCCAGTTAGGAAAGGAGATATTCTAAAAAAAACAAGCAAACAAACAAAACCCTCTCCATCAGGTACCATACCATTGAAACAAAAGTTCCCTGGGAATCCCCAGGAATACACTAGGAAAGGAAAAGCTGAAGCTTGCCACCTGCCAGAGGAGGAACTTGCCTCTCAGGAGGGGATTTCACACAGTTCTAGCAAGTTGTTCAACCTCATTGCAGGATGAGTGATGACTCAATGATGGACCACACCTTGACAGTTCTGAATAGTTATGCATACATGCTTCTCTGTCGTCAACAGTTAAAGAAAGGAGCTGTAAGTAGTGGCTATGGTCACATGCCCAAATACACAAAGAGACTTGGTATTGTGAGCATTGTCTATAAACACATGGGATGTATCTGAAGTAAATATCTTTCCTTTGTTTTCTCTTTATTTTTCATTGCAACATAAGATGTATTGATTTTACGTTAGTATTGAAATATTATTGATTTTTTTGTCATAGTATAAAAGTTATTGAATGCAAAAGCAAAAGGTCAGCATCACTCTAGGATTTTGCTTCCTTTGTGGGGGGCAAGAACAGCACATGTGTGGCCTGTTGGTATAATGTTCTTTTGGAGTATATATATTTACCCTTGTTCATTCAAATGCTGATTTCTCTACGCCACTATATGGTTTCAATCCGGACATTGCATTGTGATGCTTATTCTAAGCATCACCTGTCTCAAGTTTGTGTAAACATGCCGCCATTTGTTCTCTACATTGTCATTTAAACAACTAACCAGCCAATGCTGTACAATGGAGAATATATGGAGACTATAGGGTGGGACATCCTGGTCCAGAGAGGGAGGAGAAGAGAGGGAGTGGGAAGAAGAGAAGGGAGAATCTGGAGGGGAGGTCTTTGAACCATGTGGAGAGCTGGACCAGGCCTAAGATATGATTAAAAGCTAGTATAATGGGTTAAGTCTGAATGATAGGAAACTATGCAGGCTTGGAGGTTTAGGATGGAGTAATCATTTCCCAGCATTGTGCTCTAGATTAATTAAAATAATCCTAGTCTCTGTGTGGTGATTCGGGTATACAGCAGGTTTAGGAATAACCACTGCTTACTAAAAGACAAGTCAATAGTAAATATTAATACCCACAACAGTGGCTTACTTAACTTTAGAGACTAAATACCACTTAATAAGAGGCACAAGGTACCTCCATGCAGACTGGTTCAAGCTGGCCCAAAGACAGTGTGTACTGGCAGTAGACTCTGAGGCCAGTCCTGTGATCTGATTTTGCTGAGATACAGCACACAAGCATTCTTGGGTCATGGAGGAGTCATGAGCCAGGACTGCAGAAGAAAGCATGCAAGGTCAGTGTGAGGCAGGGCTGGAATTACTGTGGTTTACAAACACAACATGACAGTTTAAATTCCAGACATGCAATTGAGCTGACTAACTTGAAATCGCTGAGGGGGGCTGTGATTTTCTCAGGGTAAAAACTGCACGTTACAGCAGTGTCTGAAAGAACTTGTTCATTTCCACTTAAGGGCATGCCAACATTCTTTAGTCACCTTTAGTTGAGGGCAGCTCAGCTCTCCTTGTCTGCTGGCCCTCTGATACTGAAGCTGCAAACAGAGAAACGTGTTAGAGCTCAGAGATGGAGTCTCTCCTCTTTGAACAGGGCTTGACCCTCTATTGTAACATGCCACTCGGTTTTCAGAGTTTCAGATCAGTGTTAGAGCTGTAACAAGATTTTGAGGAGGGCATAACATTTCCATATACCCACAGGTATTTTTTTTCTATGATTAACACCTCACATTAGCAGGGTATGTTGTCCAATTAATGAGCACATATAATGTCATTAGTAACTGAGTCCACTCTTTTGTCCGGCTTCCTTCACTTCACCTACTGTCTTTTCTACTCCCACATGCTGCTTGAGATGGCTTTTTACTCACTTTTCTCCAGAGGCACGTATTCACTCCAGTCTTCTGCCTTTTATTTATTTTAAACATCTAAATACTGTGCAGAGAGACAGCCTTTCAGAGTACTTCAGAATTACTTGTTGGTATTTGAATAAAAAGCAAAATGCAAACCCAAATGAACAAAAGCTCTTAGCTCCATTATCTCCAGGCTATTCTCACTGCTGGCAGTTAAAGATCTTACCTGTTCTGGTGTCAAAGCTGTTGTCTGAAGAGTGGAGGAGGGGCTCTTCTTGTTTATTATTTTGTTTACTGGGCTCTCTCATGACGGACAGAAAGGACATGTATCTTCTCTCTGACTTGTTCCTCTTTAAGGTCTGAACTAACTTTCAGCTTCAAATTGATGCTCAGCTGGGATCTGTGGAGGAAAACTACAATGATCTGCAGTCCACATGTAGAGAGTGGTCCTGTGTGAACTGACATAGGCTGGCTGGTAGGGCAGGCCTCTCAGTGAGAAAGCACTCAGTCATTCCACTAAAGTTTGGCTGGACAGCTATTGTGTGCCAAGGAAAATGTTAGACAGTGGTAAAACAGAGTCAGAAAGATGACATAATCTTTATCTTTGTGCCCTTTGCTTTCATGTTTTGTGAATTTTGAAAATAATTTTTTAAAAGGAGTTTATGGTTTTATCTAGAGTGCTCCACTTTCTACCCCTGCTTTCCTGTGTGAGCTAAGAGCCACAGACCAACATGTTTTTGCTTTATTTTTTTTTCTGTATCCTGCCAGCTGCTGCAGGGTTTTCCTGGAACTGTTTATTAAACCCAGAGCCAAGACCCTTAGGCGTCAACACAATTTTCCATCAGTTGCTGGCCAAAAACTGTAACTAAAATTCTGAAGGCTTCCAGCCAAGTGTGGAAAGTCCCTCGCTCTTTTGGAATGATTCGGATCTCCAATTAGACAGAATGAAACCTCATGTTAAAAGATCAGTTCCATTTTCCTTGATACTGGTGTAGCACCCAGAATCTTGTGAATGTTAGATCAGAGCTCTGTAATAGAGCGCTGATCTATTCCCAGGTCCTCTTTGGGCTTGGTATGTTGAGAAAGGCTCTCCACTGAGTTGTTCAGACAGGCCGCAAACTCACTCAGTAGCTCAGGCTAGCCGCACTTAACTGATTTTCTGTTAGGTCAAGTCTATGGCAGGAACAATAAGCAGACCAGGAAGGAATGCAGTAAAGTTCCTTGCTAAAGGACTTTGTAGCAACTTTCTGATGCTATAACAAAGCCGGTGAGATGGTCAACTTATAAAGAGAAATGACTCATTTGGTAGTAGCTGCATAGGTTTCAGACTGCGGCTGGTTGGCCCCATTTCTTCTGGGCCTGTGTTAAGTAAGGCAATAATTAACCCACCAGGATGTGGGTTATATGGTAGATCAGAACTGCCCATCCCACCCCAGCCAAGAAGTGAAGGAAAAAAAAAAAAGGAGGGAAAACGAAACAACAAAACCCACTGAATCTGCCAAAACTGCACTCCCAGTGTCAGTGGGCATTCTTGAAAAGAAGCTATGTCTGCAAAGACTGGCTGATAAGAATTGCAGAGGGGAGGGGAGTTGGGGAGTGGGGATGAAGAGATGGCTCAGAGGTTAAGAGCACAGTATGTTCTTACTAAAGGTCCTGAGTTCAATTCCCAGCAACCGTATGGTGGCTCACAACCATCCATAATGAGATCTGGTGCCCTCTTCTGGCCAGCAGACACACATGCAGGCAGAATACTGTGTAAGTAATAAATAAATAAATCTTTAAAAACATTGCAGACTGGAGTGTTACAGGTCTAGGGGCTAATTACCTCGCCTCAGGCTTCCTTTAGCCCTGAATTCCTAGACCACCTCTGTGTTGAGCTAGCCCATCTTGTGACTAATAGAGAAGAGACTGGAATACATTAGCTTACTAGCTTCCCCGAGCTAGCAATGCCATCAGATAGTGCCCGAGACCTCTAGGAGAGACTGCTGCTACTCTGATGTTCCCACCAGGGTATTTTAAACTCACCTTGATTCATGACTTTCTTTGTTCTGTCAAATTACAAAACTGTTTCCACATTGGAACATGGACTTTGGGGTTAACTTAAGTCTGTGTTCCTGGGTCATGGCCACTCAAAATGGTTTCACAATAAACTACCTCTTATTCCCTTTAGGGTGTGAGCTGTGTTCTTACACTGTCACCAATGACTTCACTTCTTCCCAGTATGCCCCAGATGTTAAAGTTTCTGTTACTTCTCAACCGGCCCTGTCAACAGTCTGCCTACCAAGTCACATAGGCCTCTGGGAGACATTTACTATTCAAGTTCATGGCAGCTCTCTGACATGAACTCACCTTCCCCCGAAGGGGAGAGCAGCCTTTCTAGGCCACAGAGGAAGACATTGCAGCCAGTCCTGATGACACCTGATAGATAGGCTAGGGTCAGATGGAAGGGGAGGAGGACTTCCCCTATCAGTGGACTGGCAGAAGGGCATGGGAGGAGATGAGGGAGGAAGGGTGGGGTTGGGAGGGAATGAGGGAGGGGGCTACGGCTGGGATACAAAATGAATACATTGTAATTAATTTAAAAAATAATTTAAAAAAACCTTAGCAGAGGTTAATTGGAAACTATTTGATCCCCTCAAAACAACTGCAACAACAACAGAAGACAAAAGCAACACTGAGACTAGTTTCCTTAAATACTTCATTATTCTAACAAAGTTACAGGTACTCAAGAGCAAGCCTCAGCTTCTCCAATTGTCTGCTGGCTGACATTCATTCCTTTGCCCCATTTAAAATTCTCCTCAGGTAAATGAGTCCTCAACCTCTAAGCTTTATGTGCAAAGAAATACTTATTTTGTTCCGAGAAGCAGGAGGAAGTAGTCATGTCAGTTCTCCAGAGAATGGGGAATTTCCATTTCAGCAACCATGGTGTTCTGGTGAAGAGGAACCAGCTGTCACAAGAGGAAGTGACTGACCACAGGACGGAATAAAGTGAGGCACAGATGGCTTCCGGACAGACTTGGGTAACAGCTTACCATGAAAATATTGGCTGTATTGGCTGTCTGTGCCAACAGGAAGGTTCTCTATGATCTGTTAGACAAATGTGGGCGACAGCCGTTTTAACCGGCAAGTTTACCTTAGACCAAAACTGGGAACACAGCCCCAATCTCTGGTCTTGCCAGCAGTGTCTCAAACATTAAGCGTTGGTGGTTTTCTTAATCACTATTAACATGGCATTGGTTGGTTATGTCTAGTTGTTTTCATGTTTCTTCATAAGGCACTATTATTTGTTACTTTTTATTTTTTTCACAGAAGAGAATAACATAACTGCAAAATAAAATTCCCCTTCTAGTGAAGCCAGTATCATGGGAATCTTCAGTCATGTATCAGAGACTCATTTGGACCACAGATTGCTACTGCAGCAGCATATTTTTTCTAAACATATGTTTAAAATCTGTTCTTTGGAAATGTCATATAGAATATACAATCCATTTTGATCATAGTCTTCCCACACCTTACCTCCAACTCTCCTGTTTCTGTCTCCTATCCCTTCTCAGTTTCACATCCTTTTCAGAGCTGCACCTCTGAAGAAAACTGATCCTCCATCTCCTGGCACCACTGACACTAGCTTCTCAGCAAGGGTGAGAGTCTGTGAGTCCCTTCCCACCCCGTGTCCTTCTTCAATTATGTTTGGTTTTCCCCCTTCCCAGGCATCTTAGCAGGCTTCTCCATCTTTGAATCACAGATGGATCTCCATCACCCTCTGATGGCTACACGCAAATTCTGTGAGAAGGACCTCAGTGAAGCATGCCTTGTGCAAAATTGTGCAGAATGTCAAAAGACCTTTTCCTTCCTTTCTTCAGCCTCCTTTCCCACCCTCCCTACGCCTGAGTTCCCACTTTGAAATCATGAGGCTGCCTTACCACCCATTTTACTAAAGTTGCAAACCTTAGAGTGTCCCCATCTTTCACTCCACCCAGCATTGGCCAACAACCTCTTACACAGCAGGCAACAAGGACAGGCTACTTCTTTTAAAACTAGAGACAAACAAAAAAAGAAAGAAAAAAAAGAAAAGAAAAAAAAAATCCAGATATTTTGGTCTTAGACTTATAAAGGTCTGAGACAATGCTGTCCCATACCATCCCAGTGGCAAAAATTATTTTTGAGTTTTCTTGAAATTAATTCCTCTTGTCATAGCATTCACCAATTAGTGTGTGTGTGTGTGTGTGTGTGTGTGTGTGTGTGTGTGTGTGTTGCTTGCTGGGTGTGATAAAATTGTGAATGTGGGCATATGGTGTAGATAGGATTCCTGGAAAAACCACCCAGAGGTTAATATCTGTATTAACCTTCTTTCTCTGTAGTAACTTCTTTCTCCTTCAGGAAACCAGAAGAAGTATCTTCAAAACTACCCAAACCAGAAACCGCGGAGTTGCAGTTGTAGGAAGTTCTGCAGAGCTGTTTTCTCACTATCTGCAGGGGCAGGAAGTGGTCTGGTCCCCACATGGTCCGTTATGTCCAACTGACCCCAGCTGTCATTCCTTCCTCCAGGTCCCTGTGTACTTCTCTGAAACCTGTGGGCCAGGACTTGAGGTAGGAGGAAAGAACAAGCATTTCTCAGGCTACCCATTACCAATTCTAGAGACACACTTATTTGTCCCACCGCCAGGTAAGAGTAGACAGAGAAGATGTTGAGACAAAGAAAATAAATTCATTGAAACAACAACAACAACAACAACAAAAAAACAGCCTTCTCAATATGAACAAAGGGAGGACTGCTACTTAGCAGGCTGGGAGAGAGGGCATCAGCTTGTCAGAAAGGGACACAGAGCAGCTTATCAGCCCCCTTTGTCTCTGGCCAGAAGATCACAATGGACTCAGACTCCCTGCCTATGTTCTGGGACCTGTGAATCTGGAGAAAGATTTGGCAATCAACATGGTGACCCTCTAGGTGGGGTCTTTCTTTAGAGTTTAGTATCCAGGCGAAGGTCAAGGATAGGGAAAGAAACTTTTTCAGAACTCTGCCAAGGACGGCTCTCCAAACTGGTAACATTGATGGACTGCTGGTCTTTCCTTCCTCCATCCTCTGACCCTTTTCCTTTATGGGAGAGCAACCAAGTTTCATTGTCACTCAGAAGTAGGGGTCAGAGACAGGAAGTTTAATCAATGTGCCAGGAAGAGAAACAAACAATGGGATCCGGCGACCTCAAGCTCATTTTTTGAATTTGAACAGGGCTTTAGTACTAAGTTGAGGTAGATTTTAGGGAACTAGATGGTTCTCTCAACCAGCAGGACTTCTTCAAACCACACAGAAGAACAGAAACTGAGCACAGCATAGTCAGACAGGGAATGCTTAGTTAGGAAGCTCTGTGGCCCTGGCCCCAATTCTTCCTCTACTTAAACCCAAGCTAATGTCAGTTTTCTAAAAGATAGGATTCATTTCTATGTTCCACAAATTTTGCTCAAACTCCTTACGTTTTCATCATTACTCTTGTCTGGAGCACTTTAGAATGTCACAATTCAGTTACAGCATGAGGCTCAAGCCTCCTGTTGCAATATGACCCATTAATCCCAATGCTAGAACCCCAGACCACATAACTTATGCTTGCCCATGCTTGAGGGTAATAGTGAATTCCATGAGTGTTAATTAAATAAATCAAGGAATCCATAAAATGGGCACAGTGAGAGCAGACTCTTAAAGATTTCACTGCAGAGAAGGACAAAACAAAAGTCTTTAAAAAACACCTCTGGATGGCTGGTTTAAGTTGGCAATTTAACACAATCTAGAATCACCTGCAAAGGGAGTTTTCATGAAGGATCATCTAGATTAGGTTGGTATGTGGATACATGGAAGGGAGACTAAAGTGAAACAAAACAAAATAAAACAAAAAAACCCTCCCCTGTAGCTGACATCATTCTCTGGGCAGGGTATTTTGAACTGTACAGGAGTGAAGAAATTGATCTGAGCATTAGTATTTGAGCATCTCTTCATTGTTCTTTCTCTCCACTGTGGAAGTAACGTACCTGCTGTTCAAATGTGTGCTGCCTTGATTCCTTTTAGCGATGGATTGCTGTGGTTTGAATGAAAATTGTCTCTGATAGGCTCATGTATTTAAACACTTGTTCCCTAGTCGGTGGTGACGTTTGGGGGAGGTTATGGAACCTTAAGGAGGCGTGACCTTGCTGCTGATAGAACACAACTGGTGGTGGGCCAATGAATGGAGGAGACAAAACAAATCGGGCAAGGACACAGGCTAATGCGCATTGTTTCCTCAAAGTATTATCGCCATGACAATCCATAAGACCATCAGCTCACTGGGCCTGTAAAAATGATACTCTATATTCTTCAAGGAAAATACTGGTGTGTTTCTCATTATTCGACTCAAAATTGTGCCAATGTAAGAAAGGGAGGAAAAGGCAAGATGCACAGTAAAAACCTCACTGCTTCTTATGCCAAGAATTATCTGTACTATATAGTCAATTACAGACCCAAGCAAAAACCCCCAAATGAAGGTAGTTGAGATGACTCCCTGGGCTCTGCTGCCAGGGCCAGTGGCCTGACTTTAATTCCTGGGACTCACATATGGTGGAAGGAGAGAGGAACCAGCTCTCAAAAGTTGATCTCTCACCTCTACATGTAAACACACAGGCATGCATGCACACACACACACACACACACACACACACACACACACACACAAATGACAAGCATGTGTATGTTGAGAACTGGAGGGACTACTCACCTTGAGACTGGAGCATCAGCTGCACAGAGCAAGGAGCATGAGAGAGGCCTCACCAGTCTGTGCAGTGACTAGCCTGAAAGCCACTTCCACATGCCACATGCCAGGGAGATGGTGGTGTTGCTTCATCTGTGCTACAACTGAAGATATTATCAGCGCAGCTTAAGCCCAGACAGAGGGTTTTAAATCCCCAGTTCTTCTCCCCTCGTCCCAAAGTAAAGAACATCAGGAGGGACAAGGGGCTGGAGAGATGGCTCAGCAGTTAACAGCACTTGCTGCTCTTCCAAGTGAGAGATTTGCTCCCAAGCACCTTCTTCAGACAGGTCAGGACCATTTTATCCCAGTTCTCTGGGGTTCAGAGCCCTCTGCTGAGCAATGAAGGCACTGCTGAGCTGAGCAGAGCAGACATACACACAAGAGGCCCCTCCCCTCTCCTTCCCAACCTATCTCTCTCCTCCTCTCCCTTTCTCTCCCCTCCCCTCCCCTCCTACACATGCACAGTATAATTAAAAATATAACCTTAGGGAAAAAACAACCCAAGGGTCATCTTCACCTGTCTAAAATAGCACTGCTCAGAGTCCTATTAAAATAAACAACTCTGCAGAAAGTTGTAGAAACTTCTCTGCTGCTCCCAACAAATTCTTTTTCTACTTTGTGAAATAACCTAGTCTCATCCAACAGCATCACTAATCACCAAAAAACAAAAACAAACAAACAAAAATAAGAAACAACTAAGATGGTATTGGTTGGAATCTGTGGGCATCCCTGCTCTTCAAAACTGCCCCTCTCACTAGTCCTCACAGTACTGAATCTGGAGATGCAAACTAGTCAGGTGGAGTCAGCTCCGGCTCTGGTTGCAAGGAGGAGGGGGTTAAGTCTGCTTTTTTAGAAAAACACACAGTGCCTTTCATGAGTTGTATCTGTCAAGCCTTCTGATTAAAACGGGAGATCTCTCCACTTATGAGCATCAGTTCCAATTAACACACCTAACCGCCATTCTCAAGTTGGTTTCTTAAGTTTGACCATTTACTGGCTATCTTCCATCTTCAGAGTAAGCTGTCAAAGAGGGTAAAGTTAATGCTGCTTCAGAAGGAAAAGTTCATTCACACTGAAGGTCTAAGATTACAGTTGAGACCCAACTCTTAGAAGAGAGAGACAACACCTGCTAGCATTGTATCTCCGCTTTTCTAGTAAACTCTAGCACTAGAGCATATTTGCATAGGTGTTTATTTACATTTGTTTAAAACATGCAAGGATTTGGACTAGGTTTTAAATGGCCAAAGGATGCTCAGCATTTAACCCTTAGTTTCTTTTCATAAAACTTGAATACCTTGTTAGACTGTGGTGTTGTATACAAATTTTAATTCCATCACTCCAACATCAGAAGCAGGGACTCTCTGAGAGTTCGAGGCCAGCTAGACCTACACAGTGAGTGTGTGGTACTCTTCCCCACCTTGTGCTGATTGCAGCTTTTGCCTTGTTGATTGGCTTTGTGTCTTCCATTGTTATGACCTCAAGAAAAAGATAGACTGAGCTTATATTTGCATGGGGCATTAACAGCAAGGTGAGCGTGCACATCTCTCATATTTGTTACCTGGAAGACACTTTCTTCCCACACATTTGTAAGTTACCTTATATTGAAAAGTGGGTCAGGAAAACTAGTGATATAAAATGATTATTTTCATTTAACAATTTCAATGACTTAATGCACAAGATGATCTCATAATTTGTGTAATTTCAGATAAATGTCTAATTAGTTTAGTTCATGCGTATGCAACACTTGGTTTATTCGATATTTTTCACAGATAGACATCCTACGTCACAGTTGATATGCGGAGAGGAAAAAAAGGAAGCACTGCTTAGCATTTCAGACTTTAATTCTAGCCAAATGCTAAGATGAGATCATTATGTGATTTTTAACAATATATGCTGGTGGAGAGTCCTGACAAACATAACAAATCTAGATATTGTCAAGAATAATAAATGGTTTTTAATGAGATTTCCAGTATTGCTATCTGAAGCTGTTATAGAAGCCTACCACATTTATAAGAATTAAAACAAAGTATTTCTTTACAGTCACTGCAAGCACCAGATTTTACCAAAGAAGCATTACTTCTGTTATAAAGAAATGTCACAAAACACATTTAGTGGTACTTACGACATGAAGCACTTTAATGATGAAAAGTAAACATGTGATTATAAGTTGGTGCCACTAGAAGGAAGCATAATACATCAACTAAAGCACACCCAAACTTTCAGTAAAAGCCTCAGACATGTAAAAAAAAAAAATTCTCTGGCTAAACAATTCAAACCAACTTTTCAAATCACATATCAAGCTGCAATCACTCTGTCATGACTATGTCACAATGGAAAAACCATCAAGAGGTTTTTGAAGCATCTTTAACATGACCTCATCCGGACACCCCAAATTTTCTATTTTCTGGATCATTTCCTCTATGTAATTCTGTAAGAAAACAGCAACGTTAAAAGCAGTAGAAATATTTTTGGTTGTGAGCCTAGTCTTCTCAAGCTGAGCCATCTCCCCAGCCCTGGGCAGTTCAGGCTTTGTTTGGGTTCTCTAGTAAGGGAAGCAGGGGTGGAGGGGAGGAGGCTGTCTCTGACATGGACTCTGTTGCCTGCTTTTTGATCCCTCTCCTACCCACTCCCAGGGGCTGCCAGGCCAGTCCATAAGGGAAGAGGATGTAGTCAATTCTGATGCTGGAGTGAGTTGGTGAGTGTGCGTGGTCCCAGTTTCTCAAGAGTAGGGCAGGGGAAAAGGGGAAAGAGGGAGGGAGTATTTCTTTTTCTTTCTTTTTTTTTTTAATTTTTTTAAATTTTTTTTATCAGTTACATTTTATTAACTCTGTCCCAGTGTCCCGATCCTCATTCCCTCCCAGTCCCTCCCTCCCTCCCTCATCTCCACTGTGCCCCTTTCCAAGTCCACTGATAGGGGGGACCTCCTCCCCATTCATCTGATCCTGTTTTATCAGGTATCTTCAGGAGGGAGGGAATATTTCTGAGCAGAAGGGTGTGGATGAAAAAAACCCACACACCAGTTCACTCTACCTGTATTACATCTATGTATGTATGTATGTATGTATGTATGTATGTAGCTATCATTTTAATTGTATAGTTATCATGTATCCATGTACTTATCATCTGTATCACTATGAAGTGCCTTTCTTCTTTCTCATTGTATTATGAGACACAACCTTGTTATAAGAAGCTGAGTCGAGCATTAATATTAACTTCTGAAGTAACTTCTAGGCCTCTTCTTCTGATAGACATTCCAATTACTGTTATGGCTTAGAGTTTTCATGAAGTCGTAAATATAACTACTGCCATTTTACTTGTTTCCTAAAAGAAAGGCCCAAGAATAGAATTTGTTAAATGAGAATGTTTTGCTGGGACTTTTCCTAGCTGGTATTACATTATTTTTTTTCAAATATTGTGCATCCCTCAAACCCAGGATGGAGCATCATTTCTGTTGTTTCACAGTCTCACTGATATGTAAGTGTTCATTTGTGTTGAAAATTTTGGATCTGTCTATCTATCTATCTATCTATCTATCTATCTATCTATCTTTAATACTATTATGGTGTGAGCTAAATTTTGTATTCTTTATCAGATAATGAGTGAATCAGCCTTTTTTTTTTTTTAACCTGTGTCACTCATTTGTATATCTTCTTTTCTGAAAAGACTTTAATTTTTGTTCACTTTTGCTAGAGGGTTTTATGTTTCTTAGTCTGGGCTGCAAGCAGGCTGCCCCTTTTATCATTGAAGTCAATGATGTTATCAATGAAGTCAAATTTTCAGGATGAGATTTCTCACCTTTGCATGTGTTTGGTGAGGACTATTTCATGATTAAGCAAATTAGGATGGAGACAATTAGGGGCAAGAAATAAAAGACTTGGAATAGTGCTTGCATTTCATGGCAGCAAACATCTTGAGGTTTGGCTGTTTTGACTCATCACCCTATGGAGATGCCTACAGCTCTCCTGAGGTTGTGAGGGAGTAACGCTGTGCCCACAGAAAGGAGGGGTGCTTTGTTCAGTCATTTAAATATGGCTTTAGCCCTGTGTGATTGGTTTATGTTCTTTTTCTTTTATACTCACTGCTTCTATTTTATGTGTATTCTTTTTTTTTATTAAAGGCCAAAAGAGGGCATCAAGACCCTACCCCTAGGAACTAAAGTTACAGATAGTTATGAGCTGCCATCTGGGAGCTGGGAATTGAGCCCAGGTCTTCTGGAAGAGCAGCCAGTGTTATGAACCATTGAGCCATCTCTCCATACCTACTTTCCTTTTCTTATCTTAACTTTCTTAATGTAATTTATCAAGCATTCAACCAATTGTCTTCTGTGTTACAAAAGGGTTTTTAAGGAATAGAGTTCTATGCTTCCTGAAGATAGGTCATGTTGCTCAAAGCAGCCAGAACTGGTGGAATCCTCTTGAGTAGTTTAACAACAACAACAACAACCAAATAAACAAACAGCATTACAGGCAGATGGGTTCTAATACTAATCTTGCTAAAGTAGCAACGTATTTATGAAAAGTATAAATTCTGCCCAGAATCATTGGACAAAACACTGACTTCAAATGTTCATAAAACAGTATCTTTGACTGGTATTATATGGCACAACAGGGGATTTAAGACCTGGCTAGTAAAGTCTGAGATATCTAGGTAAAAAACAAAAACAAACAAACAAACAAACAAAAAAAAACAGCATAAGTTTTTCCTCCAAAGCTGTTAATCCCATTTTAGTCAAAACATATTTATGAAAAAATTCCAAATCCAGGTTATTCCTGTACTCAAGAGGCAGAGGCGGGAGAATCTCTGTAAGCGTGAGGCTGGCCCAGGTCTGCGTAGCAAGCTTCAATACAGCCAGGGCCACATGGTTAGGCATTGTAAGATAAAAAAAAGTCTACAGGTTAATGTTTTCAGTAATCTCCGCAGTAGTTAATAGAGTAATGTTGTTTGCTGGGGAGAATGCCGGCAGTGGAATCAGGCAGGTTGATCTAGTTTCTCCTTTCCTTTCTTTTTATTTGGCAACTGTCTGATTATCTTTGATTTTGACAAGTGTAATCCCACTTCTTTGAGTAGGTTAAAGTTTAACATACACATTCCCACACACTATCCTAAATCTATTAGATTTAACTTTGAGATTGGTACCAAGAACCTACAACCGACATTTTATTTCATTTATTTTTTTATAATTTGTGCATTTTGGGAGGCTTCTATTGCAAATTCAGAACAAGACTTACATTGATCTTTGGTTTCAGCTTCAGGTAGATACAACTGGCTCATCTCATTATCTGCTCACACAAAGGCCAGGATTCACAGCACCTTATTTCATTGATGGCAACAATCCTTAAAATTCTATGTGTTTAAAATGATTCAAAATGTATCAGTACAAGTCACATTCCACAGCATATGGAGGTCGCCAATTCAAAAGGTCGTGTTAATAGATTCTTACCACTGAAGTTGTCTGATGGTCCTAAAATAATCCTACAGATATTTTTGTTTTAGAAGGTTACTCGCAGCTGTGTTACACTTTCATCAACACAATGAAGTGGGAGACGCTGTCCACCTGTGCGGTCAGGGGCATGGCCACGGAGAGCGATTTGCTGAGCACTATCACCAAATTTCAAGCAGAAGTAAGATTGGGTAGTGTGTGGAAGAGAGTTCCTGTTTCCCATTCCGTAGATCACGCTTGGTTTCCCAAGGGCTTCCTCTCTGTAACCTTCTAGAAATGCATGCTTTGATTCACAATTAGGATTGTCCTAGGAGACTACTTCTTTATTTTTCTTAAGGTCAATCAGAATTACTAATAGTGTATGGGAATATGGCTGAGGTCCTTTATATTTGTTTCGTTGTTGTAGTTTGTATATTCGTTTACAGAACACCTGCGGTTTAACTCGCACTGCCATGAAGTCTGACAACCATCGGAGACTCCAAATCCAGGGGTCTGATGCCCTCTTTCTACCTGTATGTATATACACCACGTTTGTATAAACCAACTTGTGCTAGGTGCCAGGTGAGCTTCCTCGGGTGCACACATCCCTTGTTCAGCACTTTCTTTAAACTCCTTGTTATTTTTGTTCTCCAGTTACTGTGTTCTGCTTTCTGTTTCTCCACCCCCTCCCACCTCCTGACAAGTAGCCTCTCCAAGTGGAGATCCAGTTGAAGAATCCCCAATCCTCCTTTCCGTGGTATTCTTCTGCAACTGTTCCTGCCTCTCAAACAGGCAGACAGCTTTGCTGTATGTACTTTTCGGCATGCTAGTCTGAACAATTAAGGCTTGTGCAAAACTTCAAACAACAAGTCAGGGAGGCGCAGGAAATAGATGCTAAAAATCTAGATAAACCACAGCCTTCACAGTTTGTCCAAGAAACGTTGTCTTCACTGATGCTGCAGACCAGGAAGTGGCTGCGGTTGTTTCACCATCCTGCCTTCGATGTTTAAAACAGTTTAGAAATCTGTGCATGGCTCTTGGCCAACGGGACAAATGTGCCTAGAGTTCAGGGCACGGAGTGATTGTTAAGTTTTCGAGAAAAGGTGCTGTTTGTAGCTTACTCTGCTTTGAGCGATGCATTCTCTTGTCTCGGCCTCCCATCCTGGGACTGCAGATGTAAGCCACCAGGTCTGACTTCTGGTTCACGATTTTGCATCTATCTACTTTCTCCTCTCTTGGAGAAGAAATAATGATCTTGATTTTGTAAGATGCTGGTAAATGATTCTAAATGATTCTCTCTCTCTCTCTCTCTCTCTCTCTCTCTCTCTCTCTCAGGCTAGTCTGGAACTTGTTAAATAATACATGTTAGCATGGAAATCCTAGAAATCTGCCTGCCTGAGCCTTCATCTAATATTAGATTTTAAGGCGAGAGACAAGACGCTTTCCTCTAGAATCAGAGGAAAAGACAACTGTTTTTACAAACTGTTTTCAAGCTACATTGGAAGTTTTAGCTCTTCATGAAGAAAGAATAAGTCCTTGCTTCATATAAGAACGAAACAAAAGTTATACAGACTGGAAAATAAGGAACGGAAGAATTTATTTTTTAACCATGAGATTGTTGGAAGGAAGAGAATATTAACTTATTTATTCTTTTATTAAGCAGTCTCTTGTAGCAGATGCTATGACTGCCCAAGTAGACCGTAAAAACAACAAAAAAAAAAATTCCCAGTTATAGAAAGGAAAACTCCAAATGTGCATGATTCGAGTGTAACACTAAGAAGCTGTTTCCTGCATGTTAACAATGAATACTTAGAATTGAACATTTAGAAGTACAATTTACAATAGCACCAAGCTTTAAAAAATATTTGGACATAAATATATACAATACGGGACCTTACAAACTCCTAAAGATATCAAATTATTCAGTCAATGGAGAGGTAGTCTGTATCTGCGGATGGGTGGACTCGCCCCTGTGAAGAAGTCAAATTTCTCCAGTTTCATCTATGGTCAAGCATCATTCTCAGTTCCACTTCCCTGATCTCCATAGCCTGAGCACCCAGGGACCACAAGTGGTGGATCCAAGGAGAAGAGCAAGGTGGGGACAGCTGGGGCATGGAGTCCTCAGATGGCAGCGAGTGTGGCGAAAGCAGACTCTCTGGAGGCAGCTTCCAGGAGACAGCTCACTTAACTGGGGTGGGGGAGCAAAGCCTTTGGGGGAGCGGGTAGGGGCTTTGGGGGTGAGTGTACATCATTGGCCAGGGCCAAGGTGCTGCCTGTCGGAGCTCTTTCAAATTTTCCGCCTAATGGGGATACCCGTGAGGAGCATTGCTTCCGGGTAGGGTGAACATCAACTGGGAATGTCTGGATCTCCAGACTCCCGGTGGAGCCCTAGAGAAGGCAAAGCTGCTGGGGGGGGGGAGGGGGAGGGGGAGGGGGAGGGGAGGGGGAGGGGAGGGGGGGGGGGAGGGAGGGGGCTGAGGGAGAGCTGACCCGTGCAGCAGCGGTGTATGCAGCAGATGCCTATGAGAACGCTAACATTAAAGAGGTCCTCCAAGTCGAGTAATGATGTATCGGGCGCATCACTCCTGGCCGGAGTAGAGAACGGAAGACCAGGCTGAAAGCTAGTTTAACAGTTTTGTATAAAGCTTGACAGGCTGGGGTATGATCCTAGGCCTAAGCCCTATAAAATCCGTCACGTGAATGTCTATAGAAAATTTATTTTTGTAATTTTTGGCAAATACACCCCGAAGAACGCTGTATTTCTGTGCGCAGTAGTTAAAGCAAGAGCGGTATTTATGCTGAGCATCGGCGCCCTCTAGAGGATACGGTGAGAATTCACCTTTTTGGTCTTCACCTTTTAGTTTTGTGTCCAAAAAATGCTGCAACCTAAATAAAATGAGAAAAACATCTGGCTGTTTCGAATTGGGAACATTCTGTGGAAGATCTTATGAACATTTTTAAAGACCTTTCAAGTAGTCCAAAAGGAGGAAGGAGTAAGAAATTGTCAGAGCTAGGAGTGTCCCAGAGAGATACGAGGGAGAAGAGAACTGCGCAGTACTGTGGACTTCGGGATCCTAAAATGCAGGGAACAGGTGGACTGCGGACAAGGGGGTAGGAGTAGGAATAATCCTCAACACTGAGCCATTAATTATGGCAAATTTATCATGAAAAGGGCTTGTCTGCTCTTCCTTCCATTTTCTCTGTACACCTCTGTCTGTCTCCATTAGGCAAGGAAATAAATAATAATAGAGAAACCTGAGTGTTGGCTACACGAGCACTTTTTCTGCAAATCTGAAATCTCTGCTAAAAGGAAAGTTGTGGTTGCAGCACAAATTCCCCCTTACTTCTCCGACCATATCCTCTGTGGTTTTACAGTGAAAGGCTATGTTTTGGTGCTACAAATTTATATGCACTTTTTTTTTTTTTTTTTTGCTAGATGTTGTCTCTGTTTTCTTCTCATTGAAAAATGGATTATTCTATTTATAGGATGGTTGGACAGACACACCACACAGAACGAGCAACTGTAAAGAAGCCAAGAAAACGTTCCTATCACTGCCAACACAAGTGGACGTACAAAGGTAGGCATCCAGAATCCTAAACTTGATGACTGACTGTAAGCTTGGCATGGTAGTGGGGAATGTTTTGTTTTATTTTCTTAGACAGGTTCTCTGTATAACCTTGGCTGTCCTGGAACTAGCCCCATAGACCATACTGTTCTGGAACTCGGAAAGATTAGCTCTCCTCTGTCTCCCAAGTGCTGGTTAAAGCCATGCACTACTGCAGCTCAGTGTTAGTGGGTAATTTTAGATTAATTCTACCTCCAGTGTTAATATTTAACTTCAACTGGCTACTTACACTAGCTCAGTCTTAAGAATATGGTTACCTGTTTCACAGGGATATATGTATATCCGTATACCTACCTACTTGAACATGTAGCTATCTATATCTCTACCATAGCAGACCAATTCATGGCACATAAAATATATGTATAAATACGTTTATATTGAGTGTAATAAGTTAGATTTTTTTCTGAGTTTAAGATTGAGAAGTAAAATATACAATTATAATGATCAGTGCCTGAGTTTGTTTCATGAATCAACAAACACGTGTTTTGTTTTGAGAAGATGATTAAAATGTGTTTTGCTCATGTGCCTCCTCAGACAATTGCTTTTTGTTTGTTTGTTTGTTTTTGTTCACTAAATTGTTCTGGCATTACTGTGTGTTTCTTCCTGGGGCTCAATTCTTTTGACTATTGTTTGAATAAGTCAATCAATATGCAAACAAAAGCTAAACAACTCACCTTATTCGGTGAAGTGTGAGTTTAGGAAGAAATTGCCTACCAAACATAAGACTATTTGATGATGGTTAAAAAAAGCATGTCGAGCTCTTAGATTCAATAAATCCATTTTTAAGGTAATTAAATTTGTATTCATCTTAGAAAATCTTGAGTGAGGACTTTGTTGTGTGTTTGTCTGAGACAGAGTCTGACTCTGTTATCCCAGGCCAGCCATGAACACACGACAATGCTCCTGCCTGAACCTCCTAAATGCTGGATTTATAGATATGAACCACCACGCCCATTTGCCTCACCATGTAACAAATTACAGTTTCCTTTCCTGTCTCAAAACACTTCGGGTTTTCTATTGTTGTGACACATTTACAAGTACATTTAAGACGTTTCAACGTTACAGAAGAACATTTAACCATTACAGACTACCCTGAGTGTCCAACTTGGCATCGGCTAGCTCTGAGGCTGGCCAGCATGGCACTGGTGTTCTTGGTCGCCACGGTAATAGGACTGATCATCCACAGTGAGTACTCTGAAAGCTACCTGCGCAGATATGGGGACCAGCGTGTTCCCGGAGGAGTTCCGCTGGCTCCTTCCAAAGTTACAGAATTGCTTGGCGTGTTACCGTACCCCGGTTTCCATCATAAACTTATTCCTGTGGACGTGAAATGATCCCCTTGTAACCACTAGGGATACCCTATGCATGCATCGATTTGAAAGGCTGCCTTGCCTTAAGTTTTAAGGGATCAGTAAGCATGTGACTTTGGTGATAACTCTTCTAGAAGATGAAGTTGTCGATTGTAGTGAAAGAACTCAAGTCTTACGGACGCTGGCTTTATCCGTCAAGCATATTTCAGAGGTTGATGTTTTGAAGACTTATCAGTTGGTTGAAAAGTTGGGTCCAAATTAAATATAAAGTCTGTTGCTAAAGTCACAGTGCACAAATAAAAACAGAATTGCGCTTTTCGTTGCTTCCATTTTCAGTTACCCTGTGTTAGAAGTTGTGATAAATGACTGATTTACAGTATGTTTAAGTGTCAAGCGAGCACTAAGGGGACTCGTCTTTTGGTGCATGTGAGGACACTGAGCAGTGCCATGGTCCTATGACAAGCCGAAGTTCATGAGCAATTTTGTCCTACCACATTAGGAAATTTTAATAACTATAAAGAAAAGTTAGCTGGCTTAATCTTTAATACAGATAAAGGAAAGTTTTATCTATTTCAATTTAATTTAGATAATGTTATTTTGTGTCCCTATATGATTCTTGGTAGGAAGAAACTTCCTTATTGCTAAATTCACATGTAAAATTAAAAGGTGGAGATATTATTAACCAGACCAGTTTTTGACAAGCAGTTTGTGTATCCAACAGCAATTTTATTAAAACAAAGGGTCTCTGGCTTGTACCTGTAGAAATTTAATTAGCATTATGTTTTTTCACTTCTCAGTAAGTCATCTGAATACATGTTCTTTAAGTGATAAGCATAATGTGGGGATGCTTGGTAATAATGAAACCAGATGTTGTGACTGTGTGGATGTTTCTTCTGAGAAACAACAGGACAGAGTAAACTCCACAGGTAAGTGGCTTATATCACTGCATTTCAAGAAGGGAAATCTTTTCCTGCCTTTTCAGCTTTTGCTATTGGGGTCAAGCAAATTGAGCAGACAGCAGACAAATTCACAAAAGTTATTAGAACGCACATAAAGCTGCCAAAAGAAGAGCTAGCTCACTAACAACATTTTTTTTTAATTTTATTGTTACCTTCCATTTTATTTGCTTAATTTTTGAAGAGGAAATCTTAGTATACTCTCCAGCCAGTGAAACATTTACAGTGCAAAGACACACTGGTTCTTTAGGCTTTCTACTGATAAAAATCTTCACTAATGAATTCCAATTATTCTTCTCAGAGCATTTTGAGAGAAATGTAAACCTGCTTCATGTTCTCTCTCTCTCTCTCTCTCTCTCTCTCTCTCTCTTTCTTTCTCTCTCTCTCTCTTTTTTCTATTTCTTTAGAAGTTTATCCCAGCAGATTATAAAGAAAAGCAATTCAAATGCCCAGCTGTCCTTACTCCATTAGCCACAAGTTAGAGGCTTAGGTTAAACCCCAATGCTTCCTTGCAGAGCCAGTCCAAACCAAATGGGATGATGAGGAAACTGGGTCCACAGTCCCCAGCTCACTAACTCCTTAACCTGGCATCTTGGCACCAGGGGAGGAAGAAAACCCATTTGTGTGTTATTGTCATTTTGTGATTTGTTCAAGTTCTGGACACTAGAAAGGCCCAAATTTTAGAATATTTTCACTTCTTTTTTTCTTGCTTCCTCCTCATAGGCAGATAGAAGCTATTTCCTTTTTGAATGTCCAATCAGTGTGTGTATACATATAGTCAACGTACAACTATCCATGTAAACATATACTGATAATTGATTATGGTATTTGATTGTTCTTGTCACTAAATTTCTTATAACTTGGTATAAAAGAAGCACATAAGAAGATACCTGCAAGCTGAAAGAAATTTTAAAAACTTTGTGTGCCTGTATCTGTATGTATATGGATGCTGTGCAGTTGCCAAGGTGTGCTTGAGGAGGTCCAAAGACAATATGCATGATTTTTTTCTTTCAGATCGGCAGGCTTGGTGACAGGTTCTTTACCTGCTGAGGCATGTTGCTGATCCCCAAAAACCCTTTAAGACAGTTACAGATCTCTTAAACACTCAAGAGGCTGAAGCAGGGGATCGCCAAATGTTCTATACCAGGCCTAAGGTAGAAAGGGAGATCTTGTCTCACAAACAAACACAAGACAAATATATATCTATGTTTCTTTAGGAACGACCTTCCAGTCTCACTAGCTAGCTTGTTAGTAGAACGTTTCACACATTATATATATATGGCTTTTAAAGTTTAAAACTTAATGCAACAATTGTGTTTAGTCTTAAAACTTCTTTCTCATTTCTGTTTCTTCCCACATTGTTTTCTTCCTTTTAGGAAAATCATGCCCTGATGACTGGTTGCAGAAACAAGGGAAATGCTACAAATTTTACATGAACTTTAAGTCATGGATTGACAGTGAAATATCCTGTGCAGTAAAGAAATCACACCTCTTGGTGATCCAAGACAAGGCCGAATTGGTAATAGCTAATCTCATGAAACTTAGTCCTTTCTAAGCCAGGAGGGGTGGGTTCATTTCATGATAATGTAATTAATTATTCTGCTATTAATTACTGTCATATGTTGAATGCCTACCTCATGTCAGGCACCGTTCAATGCAATTTACAACCAAAACCTCAATCAGATCTAAGATTAAATTTATGAGATAGAGTTTTCCCTAGAGCCACATGGGGATATTACACAATTTCCCCAGGGACATCAGTTGGCTATGTTACTGCTCAGGCAAGTGGCCTAGTCGGGTTCTTAGGATAATTTGTTATCAATACTGTCCTCCTACATGGAGGATGAGAGCTGTTCCAAGGGACCCATCAAAACATCCCCAATTTAGCCATGATTTGGAAGCGTTCACCTGCAATCTCAGCATTTGGGAAATGGAGGCAAGAGGATTGAGATGGGTGAGTTTTACGCTGGCCTGGGCTGTAATAGTGAGACCCTGTCTCAAAAAACTTATAACGGAATAGATAAAATGTAAAACATTGGCAGGATGTCTAAAATCTTGGTAAGCAGCAGGAAGATGATTTTTTTTTGGTTGTTTTTTGTTTTTTTTTTTTTTCACTCATTTAAAGCCTGCGTTGTCTGTCGCCTTTAAGCAGCCTCATCCTTTCTCGCTTTGGTCTCCTCCGACCCTTCTCATAGACTGCCGTTTGTACTGTCTATTTTTCCATCCAACAGAGTGTACGTGAGAGTCACACGGTTAAAAAGCCTCAGCATGTGGATTTCTTTTCCTAAATACACAGAAGACTTCTTATAACTGTCCTGGAAAGTTCAGTGGAAAGATGAACGTCAGAAGGGTCCGTCTTCATACCTGACACTCAGCTGTTTTCCCCTGGGTCTCTGTTCCTAGGATTTCATCCAGAGTAAAATACACGATGGAGTGTACTTTTGGATTGGATTGAACATTACAGAACTACAGAAAACGTGGACCTGGCTTGATGGCATACCATTACACCCACAATTGTGAGTTTTTGGTGTTTGTGGGCCACTGGGGAAATGTAAGACTTTCATACACTGTCCCCTCCTGGTAGCTCTGGGGAACTTCAGGTGGTCAGGCGATTGCAGGATGGAAGAGTTTGATACCTGTTAGAAGAAGGTTCATAAAATTTGTCTTAGAGAATCAGAGTCTAAAATAACATATGGCCCTTCTCACACTCCAATTTAGTTCAATGATGCAGAAGTTAGGAGTGGAAAGGTTATAATCAGTATATCCTAGTTTGCATTCTGTTGCAGCGATAAGCATCATGGCCAATAGCAACTTGGGGAGGAAAGGGCGAATTTGGCTTGTACTTCCCTACCAAACCCATCATGGAGAAAAGCCAAGAGAGGAAGTCAATCAAAAAGGACAGGAACTGAAGCAGGGGCTCTGGAGAAATGCCACCCACCGCCTTGCTGCCTGTGGCTTGCTCAGCCACATTTCTCCGTATACCCCAGCACTACCTACCCACCGTGGGCTAGGTTCTTTTATTTCAATCAGCAATCAGGAAAACAATCTGGTAACAGGACCACAGGCCTTTCTGATGGTTGCAGCTCTTGGGTTTAGGTTTCCTCTTCTCAGGTGTATCAGGCTGACAACCAAGATGAGCTACCGCAGTGATGAGAGATTGTGTTGTCATTTATTTATGTAAGGCAGAAAAGAGTTGTCTGAAGACTGTGGAACAGAAGGTGTGTTGGGGGGAGTTTCTTCACTTTGCTCAGCCCCCAACCCTGTCTGGAGCTGGCATGCTTAAGGTATACCAAAGAGCGGGCTAATGTTTTAGTTATGGTTGTTGTTACTATTTTTAAAATGAAGGAATTTTTTTTTTTCATAGCAACAAAGGAAGGTGTTTTGAAGGCATGAAATTTGGGATTTGGGTCTGGAACATGAAGAGGTTCATAATATAATTTACTTTTTATTTGCAAAATATGATTTGCTTATAATTGTGTGTGTGTGTGTGCATGCCACAGTGGCCATGTGCAAAGGACTGCTTTTGTTTCTCCTACCTTGTAGAGGCCGGCTCTCTTTTACTGACTCTGTTGTGCCGCACAGCATCCGGAATAGCTGTCTCTGGGTTTGAAATGTTCACTCCATGTCTGAATATTGCAATATCTGAAGTCTCTGCCTTGGAGAGGAAGGACAACACAAGGCACCGGTCGAAAGGCGCCTGTCTGGGGCAGAGCCCTGTCCTCTTCGGAGTCACTAATGTGTGGCTTTTTCCTCTGTAGATTTCAAGTCACAGGTCGAGTCGGAGGAGATGCCTGTGCCCTAATAACAAGGAAGGGTATTTTCTCTGAAAAGTGCTACATTCACAACTACTGGATTTGTCAAGATTCATCTACAGAGGACAACGTTTGAATGGTCAGCGGTATTTCTCTTACTAGGAAAGAATCAGCTACTATGGAGATTTGCATTTTTTTTTTATCTTCCAGACAAGGTCTTCCTATGTAGTCCTTGCTGTTCAGGAACTCATGTAGATGAGGCTGTCCTTAAATTCACAGAGATCCTCTAGCCTCTGTCTCTAGAGTGTGCTGTGATTCCAAGAACATGTAAACACCAGCCAGTCTCACTGAGCTTAGCCCTTTGGCCACCCCTGTCACCAGCACAGTACCTCATGTATTCCAGACAGCGGTTACTTAACAGAAAGCTCCAATCCTCAGAACCTCCACTCACCTCTTGTAAAAGATCTCCTTTTACTACAAGAATAAATGGAGACACCGGTACATGACTCCCGAGCTTCCTCCCGCTGCACAGCTGGATGCTTGTTATTTCTTCCTGTGCTTACCTCGAATAAAACCATCTCTTGCCTGACTAAATCAAGCCTCCCAGTCTGTACTTTAGATTTCAGCCTTTTAAATTTTTCCAAGGAGATCTCTTCTTTGACTATCTCCTTTCTCACCTCTTTTCTACCATGACCAAACCTGCAAGAGCTACTGGAAAACATTCCCATGACCACATGTGGCTTCTGGTTTCAGTTCAGCTTTTTGCACCTCCTTTAAGAAAAACTTCCTGAAAAGTCTTTCCCAATACTTGTGTTTTCCACTTTTTACTTCTTACTCCAAGTTTCTTTAAAAATCTGGTATGGGCACTTTGGGGCTTCCCGTCTTCCATGTTCCTAAAGTTAACAGTTTAGTACATTTAGGAAGCCTGCCTGTACTAATTATGCTGAGACCTTGGGGTCCACCAAGCCTTTGTCCTCTTTTCTCCATCAATAGTCGGCGCTTCACTTGAACCTTATGAATTAGATTAGTTTTGATTTTTCTGCATTACTTTTGTACCCAGATTATTGTTCTAGGTTTCAAGGAGAGCCCTTTTTGTTTATCTCTACTTCTGTTTGCCAGATCCACTCTCAGGGCTGGATGGTGCTGAGACATGAGTGACAATCCACTCTCAGGATCGGGGTTGTGCTGAGACAGGCTGTGACAATCCACAGCTACTCTCCAAACCTCAGAGCAGCCTGTGCTGCTCACCAATTGGCTCCAGGAGGCTTTCTGTTTTCCTAGTCCTCCTTTCTTGGCTTTACCTCATTGTACTTACAATGGAGCTTCACCTAGCTTTGTTCATGTCCCCTAACTCCTTACAGAGTTTCTGGCCCTTAACTTGATCACATTTGTTTGCCTCAGTTTAACATTCTTCCTATTTGTCTGTTTAACTCTAATTATTCTTTTAGTGCTGAGAATTGAACCCACTAACTTGTGCACTCCAGGCAAGCGCCCTACCACCGAGCCACAGACCCAGGCCCCTTCGAATTCTTCTCTTCAAGTTGTCAAACACCATTTGACAAGAACTGCTGCTTTGACCAGTTTCCACTCCACAGTAAATTCTGTGAATTTGCTATGTATTTTTGAAGCTTCCTGTAATCACACCCTAAATATTTTGTATCTTACTTGTGTAAGTACGGTATTTCTAAAATTATCAAACCCGCCACAGTTGCTAGTCGTTGTGTGGAGCCGGGCAGCTGGCCTATAACTGGTGATACAGACCCACTGTGCAGGTTAGGATGTGTTTGCAGCATGGTCCAATGGTTTCCTCAGCTTCTACTGGCTCTGCACATGCTTGCCTGGTTTCAACAATTCTGCCTCGCATATAGAGAAACAAGCTGTATGGGAGGGCACAGTGAAATCACTGAACTGGGCCGTTCTGTGGACACATCAACGGAAAAGATATATGGAAGAGAAAATAGCCAGAGGCATTTGGGAAAGTCCAAGGCAGTCATGGCTACCTCCCAGGGGCAGAGGGGAGCTGAGCAGACTAACAGTGGCCAGGAATACTTCCCAGGATCAGAACAAGGCAAGATGAAAACCTCTCTGGTTATGAAGGGAGCCTGCAGCTGCAGAGTTGGGGGCGGAGAACCTGTAAACTGGAACAGTTTGGAAATTTAGAGTAGAGGGAGAGAGGAGAAGAGCCAGGAGGCTAGTGCGGACTTTGATATGCAGATATGTACCATGTGGATATGTGCCAAGCTATACATCAATAGAGAGCCACATATCCCTATGCCAGAGGCAAGGGAAGATGGTGGATAAATAGCAAGTCTCTGCAGACAGAAACTTGTCTCACAGTCTCTGAGGTGTGCTGAGAGGAAGCTTTGACTTAGCCACCAGCAATCCCCTGCCAGCTTCCAGCCCGAGCTGAGCCAACTCAGACACCTTGGACCTAGTCAGTGGGCCTTGGTGGGTGTTTGGGTGTTTCCTTT